>PVHP010028412.1:0-23128 GCA_004024765.1 Zapus hudsonius | reverse complement strand
AAAAAAAAAAAAAAAAAAAAAAAAAAAAAAAAAAAAAGAAAGAAGTGGATATTGTAGAATAGGTGGTTTTAGGGACCTCCTGAAGATAGGTCTGGTAGTCCCTCTGGTACAGTATTTTTTTTTTCCTCTCGGTAAGTCTGCCAGAGAATGGGCGCCTAGTTTTTTAGAAGAGTAAAATTCTATACTGGAATACACCTTTCTCCTAGTTTTCTTAATATTTTATTTATTTATTTGAGAGGGGGGGCAGACAGAGAATATGGGCACACCAAGGCCTCCGTGCCACTGCAAATGAACTCCAGACACATGCGCCCTCTTGTGCATCTGGCTGTATATGGGCACTGGGGAATCGAACTCTGGTCCTTCTGCATTACAGGCAAACGACTCAGCCGCTAAGCCATCTCTTCAGCCCTCTCCTAGTTTTCTTTCTCCAAATTAAACTCTTTAAGCTTTACCTCATACTGATTATTCTTTAGACTTAAGTTTTTGTTCTTTTCCCCTTTGGAACTTTCAGATTCTCCAAGTATGTTAATTGCAGAGAACTAAATTATATCTGTATTATTTCATTGAGGGGCTGTAAAGACTGAGGAAGAATTTTAGTCCAGAATGTTGCAGTGTGTTTCAGTATGGCCCAACTTACGATTATGATTTTGTTTACATGGTGACTCACAGAGCTCAGACTTTCCCCAGTGCCTTTGTACCTAGTCGATTATTCTTGTACTTGAGTCTGTAGGACTTGTTTTTCATCTTGTGCTTTATTGAACTGTGTCTTGTGTTTCTGCTTTTCAATGTTTTACTGAGAGAGAGAAAGAGAGAGAGAGAGAGAGAGAGAGAATGAGAATGGGCACTCCAGGGCCTCCAGCCACTGCAAAGGAACTCCAGACACATGTGCCCTCTTGTGCATCTGGCTTTATGTGGGTCCTGGGGAATCGAAATTGGGTCCTTTTGCTTTGTTAGGCAAACGCCTTAACTGCTGAGCCATCTCTCCAGTCTGAGTTTTTGCTTTTCAATCATCATTTCATTTAAAACGTTGAGGTAGTTTTGAATTCTGATCTTTTTATTCAAGACAATAGTTACTAGCCTTCTGACAACCTTGGCTAGTTTGAAAATGGTCTCTGTTTTGTCATCCAGATGAAATTCTCACACACTGACTTGCAGATTAATCAATTTTTCAACACCTACCATATTAACACTTTGCAGGCCATTCTGCAATAAGGTATCTTCAAGAGCTCATAATGTGATTGAGAGCACAGCTATAAATATGTGCTGAACTGAGCTGAATTGAAACAGTGCTAAGCAATAACTTGTTCAGTTGTTCTATAAGGGTCTGGCAGTGTGGAGATGCAGGGCCATAGGGAAGACCTTCTGAGGACACTGGTCATATAGCTTCTTGAAGGATAGGCTGAGTTTGGATAGGAGGGCAGGGAGTGAAAAGGTACAGAGACATATAAAACTGTACTGTGTGGGGCTGGAGAGAAAAGGAAGAACAACGCGTGTTAGATGGTAGATACGAAGGTAAAGGGTTAGCAGCATAGCATGTTAGCTGAGGAAACAAAAGTGGAGTTCAGCAGGACAGTTCATAAGGGAATCAGGTTGGTGGAAAATGATCAGAAAAGTTAGGAATGGGGCTGGAGAGATGGCTCAGTGGTTAAGGGCACTGGATTGCAAAGCCTGACTGACCAGGTTCGATTCCCCAATGCCCACATAAAGCCAGACGCACAAAGTGGCACATGCCCATTCATTCCCCCCCTTTTTTTTTCCAAGGCAGGGTCTCACTTCACTCTAGCCCAGGCTGACCTGGAACTCATTTTGTAGCCCTAAGCTGGCCTCAAACTCAAGGCAGTCCTCCTACCTCAGCCTCCCTAGTGTTGGGTCTAAAGGTGTGTGCCACCACGCCTGGCCATTGTTGGCTCATTGTGCTTCCCAGGTCTAGAAAACTCAAATGCCAGTTATTTAAGAATGAAAGGAAGATTTTGGTCACTCTCTGCCTGTACCTGAACCAATAGATCACATCTTTTTCCTCTCAGGGCCCAGGTCATTCCTTTCCTAGAGGACATGGTAGTGCATCCTGTGGATTTCATACAGTTCCTTTACTCATCATGTCATCCAGCTGCACTTCAATTGGAAAAATCTATTGCAACAGCATTTCAGCAAGAAGTTGAGAGACTGCTCATTCAGCAGGCCTTGCTGATCTCTTGAACCTGTGCTCCTGGATCAAGCATTCCCTTCATCTACCTTGAAGAAAGTGTTGAATGTCCACCTTGGTTCTGCTCTATGAATCATCAAGAATCTTGTGTTCTCTTGAGGGAGCAAGAAAGCCGAGACACCCCATCCCTTTCCCTTTAATGCCCACAAAGTATTGGGGTAGGGCATGTACAGGAAAGGAGGCAGGCTGTATAGAAGCTGGACAGTCATCTCTTCTCAGCAGATGTTTCCTTAGTGCTCTAACTTTTTTCAGGGTTTTCTCATACTATTTCTGTTATTGCCTTTTCTCATTAATTGGAATCTGAGTATAGAGGCTGACTCTTTACCAAATTTATGTAACACTATCTTTCTTAGTGACCAGTAGGGAAGGGAAGATGAATTAAGAGTGTAAAAATGATAAATTCTCTCATTATTCAGTTCCAAATCTAACATACACTCAAATAGTTATCTAACGACAGGCATATCACAAAAAGTTTTTTATTTACAGTGTTAATGGTATATTCTGTGAACCTTGATATTTAAATATATTTTTTATTTTATGTACAGTGCTGAGGTGAACCCAGGGCTTCACACATGCAAGGCAAGGGCTATACTGAGCTACATCTCAGTCCATCAAAAAGAACAAATGCTGGCAAGCTTGTAGTGGCAGGGCAGACTAGTGCAGGCTTCATGGAGACCAGTGTGGAGGTTTCACCAACAGTAAAATAGAACGATCATATGAGCATCCCGTTTCTAGGCATGGACCTAAAAGACTCCACACCATACTACAGAGATGCTTCTTTATCTGTGTTTATTGCTGGGCTCTTTACAATACCAAAGAGACATCGGCCTAGGAATCCATCAACTTTGAGGAATGGATAACGAAGATTGGGAACATTTATCTATGGAATTCTGTTCAGCCATAATGAAAATAAAATTGGCTAGAAAATGAGTGGAACTAGAAAATGCATTAAGTGAGGTACCTCAGGTCCAGAAAGCAACACCACATATTCTCCCTCATGTGCTGTTCACAGCTTAGAACCTCCATAGGTGGTATGAGAATAAGAGTGTAGATTCTGGGAAAGAGGGGAGCGAAGAGGTTTTCAAGAGAGAAAGGTAGGGAAGGTAACAGATCTTAAGTGATATGAAAGTTAAAGGGGGAATGCAAGGGTGGGAGTGTAAAGGTAGGGTAGGGAGACAGGGAAGTGGGGGAGGGGAGGGTTAGCCAGCGAGAAGTCATGTAATAAAGAATTTTAAAGTTTTGATGGGTTTGGGGATGGGGGAGAAGAAATCAAACATAGCTAAAATGAAGCCAGAAGAGAAGGCAGAGCACAGAAAAACATACAACTTACAGTTTGAACTGTTACCATCGAGTAAGATTTTACATCCATATTTATGATGTCACCTATCATATCAAATATTCAAATTCTTATTATACTAGACTCGTGGAATTGGTTGGTATTATCTCTGAGACTTGGAATAAGACTGTTTTATCAGTGAATAAAATCCACCTCTTCTAAATCTGGCAGGGTTCAGAATTTGCCATGTTACAAGAGGAAGCATCTGTAGTTGAGTTTTTTGGTAGGCTGTTCAGGAATATTTTAAAAAGCCATTCATTAGCACCTGCCATGTGTAAGGTGCTGTGTAGGAGCTCTGGCTGCCCTGCTTTGAAGGAAGTGGTGGGCAGTGTACTGAGAGGGAGATGGCAGGAAGATCTTGGCTGCAGTCTAGACTCAAGCGATTTGCCCCACTTCAGCTTAGAAGTTGAACACTTTGGGCTTCAGGCAATTCCACTTCTTTCTCAGCTCAGATCTGGTGTTGTCAGAAGCAAAGATGTAGTTGATGGATTTATAAGACAGATCCCACACTTGAGATGGGGTCAAATGAAATGTTTCAGCTGCTAGCTGGTATTCTTGAGAAAGACATGTTGCAAAAATGCCTTTATCATCAGTCTGCCAAATAGAAACAAGAATATTTAAAAATCAACAAGGAAGGGCTTTAAGAGTCTCAACAGGAATCTATACATGTATAAATGTGTATCCACAACTAAAAGCACCAGAGCATTTCAACCATGGTTGAATCTTAGAATCACGTGGAGAGCTTTTCAAACATCCATGCCCAGGATTCACCCCTGATCAAATCGAGCAGAATCCTATGGGATGGGAGTGAGGTACCAGCATTTTTTAACCTCCCCCAGATAGTGTTTTAGGATGTTGTAGACCCAAATTGGAGTCACCCATCTCTCATACCCCACCTTCCTTTAGCCCCTCCACTTGGGTATTTCCCTCAGGGATCAAGGCACTTCGATAGAAAGTGAGCAACTGATTTACTTCACCACAGTGACTAAAGGAGCAAGATACTTCATATAAAATATCTTACACAGATCACAGAAGGGTGAGCCATGCTGTGCCAGAATCCAAAGTGGTGATGCTCATACGATGGAACTGTCTGACTTTTGATGTTTGAGGTCAAACAAAGTTCTAGATGAAAAGGAGGAAAGCCTTCCATTAAAAGCAGGGATATGAACTCATTCAGGGGTCACCGATTCATGAGAAATATTTCCAAAGTATGTTGGTTTGCAGCAGTTCTCCCCCCCCCCCCCACCAATTAGACCTCTCATTATGAGTAATGGGAAAATGTTTAGTTCAGGGCCAAGGCTGCAGCTTGGCAGTAAAGTGCTTGCCCAGCAAGTGCAAGGCCCTGGACTTAATCCCAGCACTACACCACACACAGACACAGGAACAAAGTGTAGTTCAATTCATGTAGTTGTGCAGAAAGAGGAGCTACAATTATGGTAGCAACTGGACCACTCACAACCATGTGCTTCCCTTTCTTTGACCAAAATGAAGTCATGATGAAAAGGTTGAGAATTACCGTTACAGGGTTTGTGAAGGGCTAATGCAATTCCTCCTAGTCTTATAAGGGAGAGCCAAAATATGGGGAGGAAAACTAGCCCTCTTTTAGGGGTACAGTGCTATTAAGAGGTAGCAGTGACATGGACCATTCCAGTGGTTTCTAAGAAAACTCCTAAACACTTCGCCCAGACTACCACCTATTCACTGGTAAGCCTACCTTAAGAATGTCTTACTATTAACTAATATCCACTGAAAAACTGTACTTGACTCCTTATCTGGAGTAAAATAATTTCTGACTAATGACATTTGCTCATTTGGGTAAGGCAGCCTTAATACAGGCTACTCAGCCTAAGTGATGCCTCCTCACTCTGCTGGGAACACAGCAAATAAGATCACTAGTGGGCTGGAGAGATGGCTCAGCAGTTAAAGGTACTTGCTTGCAAAGCCTGACATCCCCGGATTTGATTCCCCAGCATCCAGGTAAAGCCAGATACATAAAGTGGTGCATGCATCTGGAGTTCATTTGCAGGAGGTTCTGGTGTGGTCTTTCTCTGTCTCTGTCTGTCTCTCCCCTTCCCTCCCTCCCTCCCTCCCTCCCTCCGAAACAGATTTCAATTCCCTCTACTTATGTAGATGTTTTAAAGAATCTTAGAAAAGAGAAAAAACTCATGAATTGCATAATCACAAATAGTTTTAAAAATAAACACCTATACAAATATTTTTTGAATTAGTAAATTAATAAATTTTAGCCAATTGATCTTTCAATGAAATGGTTTGTAGCTAATGGCTTCTTTCTTTAGAAAGATGTTTTAGCCACCCCAAAAAAGTGGTTATCTATTTTTGTTTTTCAATTTGGGTCTCGCTCTAGCCCAGGCTGACCTGGAACTCACTACGTAGTCTCAGGAAGGCCTTGAACTCATGGCGATCCTCCTACCTCTGCCTCCCAGGTGCTGGGATTAAAGGTGTGAGCCACCACATCCAGTGAAAGTGGTTATTTGATCACTACATCCTCCTGTTTAGTTTCCTGTATAGAATGTAACACTGATTTGTGTGTGTGTGGGGGGGGGGAGTATAGTCTTCTGCTGATAGGAGTTTCTTATGAAGGAAATCTTATCTATTTTATTTACTGCTCTATTACCAGCAATTAGTGCTGTGACTATATCCAAATAGTGACTTCATAAACACATTCACAGTCAACTGTAATTAATGGTTGGTGGGTATGTAAAACTGTATTTAGAATTTTCCATAAAAACTTTAAAAATATTTTATTTACAGAGAGAGAGAGAGAGAGAGAGAGAGAGAGAGAGAGAGAGAGAGAGAGAGAGAGAGAGAGAGAGCGCATGCCAGGGCCTTTAGCCACTGCAAACAAGCTCCAGATGCATGTACTACTTTGTGCATCTGGCTTTATGTGGGTACTGTGGAAATAAACCCAGGCTGTTAGGCTTTGCAGGCAAGTACCTTAACTGCTGAACCATCTCTCCAGCAACACTTCCCCCCATAAAATAATCTTTAAGACAAGATCTCCAAGTGAAGCCCAGACTGGCCTCAGACTAGCAAACCTGCCTCAGCCTCCCACATGCTAAGATCACAGGCATGCGCCAACATATAAATAATTCTTTTGAAAAATATTTAATTCAATTATGTGGTGTTTCCCTATGTGTATGTCTCTCATTCTTCTTGCCATAGGATTACAGAAGCCTGACCCAGCTTCTGGCTCTTATGAGGGTGCGGGGATCTGCACCCAGGTACTCAGCCCCAATTCTTATTTTTGTTAATTTTTAGGTAAATGTTGCACATTTTTATAATACATTAATTTCATTATAAGTCACCTTCAGGGCTGGAGAGATGGCTTAGTGGTTAAGACGTTTGCCTCAAAGCAGAAAGACTGGAGTTTGAGTCCCCAGTACCCATGTAAACCAGATAGATGCACAAAGTGGTGCATGTGTCTGGAGTTCATTTGCAGTGGCTAGAAGCCTGGTGAGCCCATTCTTTCTTTCTCTCTCTCTATTTATTCAAATAAATAAAATATTTTTAAAAGTCACCTTCAAGCCCTTATTTCTTAAAAAGCTACTCACTGAGTTTCTAGTACTGGGGACTTCAGCAGTGAAAAGACAGGCCTGCTTTCACGTAACTTACGTTCTAATGAGAGCTAAAAATTTCAGCTAATTAAATGAGTCTTAAGAAGCATATACATCATGCATCTTTAGTTTGTAAATGATTTTTGTAATTTTAGATCAGTACTTTTTCATGTAAGGCTTGCAGCCTGGGGGCTGGGAGAAGAGGTCAGAAGGTTGCCTGGAGATCTGAACCTCGAAGCCTTACCCAGGGGTATCTGGTGTTGTCTCACAAAGTCTACCAGATCCAGGGATCCACCCTCAGAGGAGTTGAGAAATGTTCCATGCCCAATTCTGTCAGGAAGCAGATCCAGGAGCATTTGTGTTTCTTTCTTCTGATTTGGAATCTTTAAAAAAGTGAGAGGGGATCAATGACGTCTTCCAATGATTCAGGTTTATTTTCTATAGCAGGTATTCTGCCTGAGATATGAATACAGAGTTTTATAAAACTGAGTTACTTAAACCTTCCCAGCTCTCTTTGCTCTTTTTATTTTTTGTGGGGCAGGGAAGGCTGGGATGGAACCCAGGCTTCATACATACTAAGTATGTACTCTGCTACTAAACTGTAGCCCCCCCCCAGTGTATCTACCTTTTATCCTCATTCATTCCCTAATATTCTTCTAGATTCATTTCACTAATAAAGGCTTTGCGCCTTTTAACATCGATCCTTTAAGCCTTACAATAATCTTACAAAGTAGTAATATGAAGAAATTAAACACTTAGAAAAATCAATTTTCAAAAATCAAAACAAACCCACACAATTCTATACTTATATGTGTATTCTGTGTTGTATATATGTGTGTGTGTATGTATGTGTGTGTGTGTATATATATATATTAGGAAAAAAGGTCTGGGCCAGGCGTGGTGATACACACCCTTAATCCCAGCACTTGGGAGGCAGAGGTAGGGGGATAGTTGCTGTGAGTTTGAGGCCAGCCTGGAACTACACAGTGAGTTCAGTGAGTTCCAGGGCAGCTGGGCTAGAGTGAGATGTTACCTAGAAAAAAAAAGAAGTGAAGTGAGAAAAGAAAAGAAAGGAAAAGAAAAGAGGTTCAGAAAAGCATAAATTCCAAACTGTTAACAATATTAATTCTTGGGAGCATTTAAAACTTTTTTCCTTCTGTACTGTAATTCACTACACTTGAAATTTCTTCAGGTACATAAAACTTTTATAGTTAAAAATGAGTGTATATTTT
Organism: Zapus hudsonius; assembly: GCA_004024765.1. NCBI lineage: Eukaryota > Metazoa > Chordata > Mammalia > Rodentia > Dipodidae > Zapus > Zapus hudsonius. The sequence continues at coordinate 14,782 of PVHP010028412.1, read as the reverse complement.
GTGTGCAGGGTGCATGTGTGCATGTGGAGACAAGAGGCCTCCCGCAATAGTTCTAAAATTTATTTTTTTAGTTTTCTATTTATTTTATTTCTGTGTGTGTTTGTGTGGTGTGTATGTATACGAGCCCACGCATGCCATGGCACACCCTTGAGGTGTTGGTTCTCTCCTTCCACCTTCTTTATGAGACAGTCTCCTTTTGCTGCTGGGGGCAATGGGAGGGGCATTGGGTTTCCTTTCTAAGCTTTATGTAATGTTAAAGAGCTATGTCCTTTATTGCCAGGGCCTGTAAGACATTTCGATCCCTTCACTATGAGGACAGATGAGATGAGCTGGAGCTTTGCTCAGAATCAGCTTGCCAATAACAAGGCTAATGCAAAATCATGAAATTTCTCTCAGCAAGATGTTATGAGGTTATTTGTAATAACAAGGCTGAAATTCAAGTTAGCAGTCACTCCTAGGAACCACAAAAATTTGAAAACAGTAAGACTAAGGGCTAAAGCAAGTGCATGCCTTAACATTATAATTATCTACAACTACTTTTAGGTCCCCCTTTAAGAAAATGTTTTTCCAAACAGGATGTGGTAGTGCATGCCTCTAATCCCATCTTTTAGAAGGTAGAGGCAGGAGGATTAGAAGTTAAAGGTTATCCTTGGCTACATGAGACCCTGTCTCAAAAAAAGTATATGAATATACATATATATTTATATATTTTCCATGGTATGTTTATTTCTAGTTGCTTACAAATAACCATACTATTTTATTCTAATCTTCCCTCTCCCGCAGCTTATGATATTATTTACCTCTGCAATATGCAGTGCCAACTTCAGACCCAGTTTTTTAGCTTCTAAAAGAGGTTCCAAGAAGTCATTTGCTTGTCCAGCCTTGAAGATAAAAGTGAAAATGATGCATGAAAATTCTGAGCAAAGTGAGTAATGTGGTGTTCTTCTCCAACAGAGGAATAATAGAGCATAATAATGTAAGATGGGTTCATGTGTACATCATGTTTGTACAGCACGTATAATGTGCTGGACATTTCGGGGACTACAAAGGTGAAAGCCATCTCCCTACTCTTGAGAATCATAATTATCAGTGGACCTGAGGTCCATCAGAGAGCTGGATATGACAGGAATCAACTTTATTTCCAGGCAGATACACAAATACTAGTGCTATAAAGAGTTCACCTGACTCAGGAACCTTGCATGATTACAAAAAAAAGAAAAAAAAAACAAACAACAAAACAAAACAAAAACTATTAAAAAGCTGAAAACCAGAGCAGAGTCGCCCAATAGTCCAGATGCCATTGCAGCCATCCAGTTTCACGGGATACTCGAATTTAGTGATTGTTCAACCAGGAGTAAGGTGGTGCTCTGAGTGACATCTGGAAATGTCTAGAGACATTTTTGGTTGCACACTGGGAAGGTGGTAACTGGCAGCTAGTGAACAGAAGCCAGGGATGCTATTAAATACCCTACAGAGCACAGGACAGCCCCTACAACAAAATATTATTTGACCCCAAATGTCAAAACTCCTGAGTCTTTCAACAAAAAGCTCAGGCCAACCTTTCTTTCCTGGAGATTCTATGAAAGAATTAAGCCCTAACACCTTTATCCATCCATTGTATGCCATGAATTAACTTCTTTTCTGTGCACCATCTTGAGAAGATGGGTGAAAATGATCACATAGTCGGGCAAATCTTGTTTTTCAGCATGTATCTGCTGATATTTATTCTGGGTAGGCCTTATGCAAGGGGATGGAATACACTATGCAGCTTTCCATATAGAATATGAATTTTTATAAACTTTTTGTTTGTTTTCTTGAGTAGGGTCTCACTAAACTTTGGCTGACCTGGAATTCATTCTGTAGTCCCAGGCTGGCCTCAGACTCAAAGTGATGCTCCTACCTCCTGAGTGCTGGAATTAAAGGTGTGTGCCACCATGCCTGGCTCTTTAAAACTTTTTTTTTTTATTGACACACATACACTCTCTCTATATAGATATATTTATTATATATACAATTATATATAAATATACAGTATATATTATATATATTGAACCATGATCATAATCCCCTCTCACCAACTTCCTTAATTCCCCCTTTTCCATCCTCCTCCACTGAATCCCTTCTTTCCAACTAGTCCCTCTTTCATTTTGATGTGATTTTTAAAATGTTTTATCCTCCTCCATCATCTATGACAACATGCCGATGGACATGCCAGATAACGACAGCCACAGTGAGGTCATGAGTGCAACAGCCACACTCTGTGTCTGAAAAACAGTGTTGCAAATCACTCTTCCCCATCCTTTGCCTCCTACTTTTTTTTCTGCCACCTCTCCTACAATGGTCCTGAACCCTTGAAAACAGCTACTCTACATATTCTGGTCATGCAGGGAAGAACACGACTTTATCTGCTGGACTCTATGGGGAATGCAGGAGGCTCTAAGCTAATTTTTACCTCAATTAACTGATTCTACCTTTAAGAAATAAAACATAGGCCAGGTGTGGTGGCGCACACCTTTAGTCCCAGCCCTTGGGAGGCAGAGGTAGAAGGATCACCGTGAATTCAAGGCCACCCTGAGACTACATGGTGAATTCCAGGTCAGCCTGAGCTAGAGCTAAACTCTACCTCAAAAAACCAAAACCAAAAGAAATAAAATAAAATATAGTTAGGAAAAATAACTTACAGTAGGATCTCCACTGAGGTCAAGGCCAAGAACTATATCCTTTGTAGAAAGGAAGAACTCTTCAGCAAGTTTAACAGTCTCCCTGGCTACTTTAGGACCACCTTTTCTGTCAATTGCCATCAAGTATCTTTAATATAAGAAAAACACAGTTGAAGTCAGGCTTGGTGGTACATGTGTGCCCATAATTCTAGCACTTGGGAGGTGGAGGCAAGAGGATTGGGAGTTCAAAGTTATCCTCAGCTATGAAGAGTCCAGTCTGTGCTACATGAAATCCCATCTCAAAACATGAACCAACCACCAAGAGATTTGACTGTGCCAGAAAGAAGATGTGAATTCCTCCCTAGCATCAAATATCTAATCATATTCAAATTTTTAATTGCTTTACTTTTATGTTTATATAGTTTTTGTTTTTGATGCAGGATCCAAATAAGGTCCGCACTTTTTACTTGTTAGGGTATCTCTTAAATCTCTTTTAATCAATTCCCACCCTACCTCTTTTCTTGCAATTTATTTGTTAAATCAGGCAGGTTGTCAGCCAGGGTTCCATTCCCCAGGATGCACCTAGAGCCAGCTGCACAAAGTGGCACACACAGCTGGAGTTTGTTTGCAGTGGCAAGAGGCCTTCATGCACCCATGCACACACACACTCACTCTCTCTCTCTGCTCACAAATCAACAAAAAAATATGTGTTTAAATAAAATAACAAGTACTAAGGTACAGTCTTACCTAACATCAATATCCAAGTTTTCCTGTTGGGACTGTTTTATACCTTCCAGGATGGATTCCACATAAGTCTTTTTAGTCATTCCTGGAAAAAGCACATAGGAACATATGTAAAGAGGTCACTTTAGCACCCTACATGAACATATTATACTTTCACTTTATGCTGTGACAGGGTTTGAGATGAATGAAAGAACAGTCCTCAGAGGAACATTTTAGTAAATAATTGTACTTTAATAAAATTGAAAAAAAAACCAGAAGAAAAATAAAGGAGAAACCCCAAATGGTAAGCAGTTCAAGCCCACTTAAAAATTATTTTTGCCAGGCATGGTGGCCCTCGCCTTAAATCCCAGCACTCGGGAAGCAGAGGTAGAAGGATCGCTGTGAACTCGAGGCCAGCCTAGAACTAGAGTGAGTTCACAAGCCTGAGGACCTTCGTCTGGTTCTCTAAAACCCAAGTAAAATGTCAGGCATGGCAGTGGGCACCTATAATCCCCATCAGAGGTGAGACAAGGAATCCTTGGGACGTGAGGATGAGCTCTGGTTGGGCAAGAGGTCCTGTCTCAAAGAATAAGGTGGAAAGCGATCGAGGAAGATACCTGACGCCGTCAAATGCACTCACATACACTGAGCCACACACATGAATGAACAAGCATACATGGACACACATCATACACATATGCATGCAAAAAATAGTATTAGATTTGACAGATATAAAATTATTCAGGGCTGGAGAGATGGCTCAGCAGATAGAGGCACTGGCTTACAAAGCCTGACAGTCTGGGTTCGATTCCTCAGTATCCATGTAAAGCCAGATGCACAAGTGGCACATGTGTGTGGAGTTCATTTACAGTGGCAAGAGGCCCTGGCATACCATATTCTCTCTCTCTCCTTGCAAAGAAATAAAAATAATTTTTAAAAATTTAAACTCACTCAAGCCAGGCGTGGTGGCACACGCCTTTAATCCCAGCACTTGGGAGGCAGAGGTAGGAGGATCTCCGTGAGTTCAAGGCCAGCCCGAGACTACAGAGTGAATTCCAGGTCAGCCTGGACTAGAGCAAGACCCTACCTTGAAAAAACAAACAAAAAAAATTTTAAACTCTTTCAAATAAAACAAGCTCCTGTTCTAGGGCTTGTCCTTAAAAAATAAAAAAGCTAGGCATGGTAGCATACTCCAGAGCCTGAGGCAGGAAGACCTGGAGTTAAGAGGCCAGCTTGGGCTATATAGACCCTGTTTGAAACAAGGCAGAGCGGGGCTGAGATGGCTTAGTGGATACAAGCACTTGTTGAGCAGCCATGAGGAGCTGACAACTCCTTAGCGTGATTCCCCAGCACCCATGTAAAGAGCTGGCCATGACCAATGACCATGCACATCCCTAACTCCAGTTCTGTAGTGGGTGGAGAGGGCAGAGTAGCTGGGGTTCACTGACTGAAAATGTCAGCTTTGGGGAAGATGAGCCATAAAGGACACTCCATGTTCAACTTTGGCCTGCACACATGTACACTGCATACATGGATATACACACACGCACGCACACACGTGTGCACGTGCCAAGAAGTAGATAGCACCTGAAGAACAATGCTCTAGGTTGTCCTGTCCTCCAGATGGACACTTGCGCATGTGAACACATGAACATACATGCACACTCATGATCATTTTTCTCCCTTAGGAATGTTTTTTCTGTTGAGTTCCTTTTCACCCAGTCCTACTCAGGCTGTGTGTCTCACCACACCATCAAGGATGATATTCCAAGTTGGGTGCTCAAGTCTTCCTCCTCTGGGGTGTTCTTCAAGAGTGTTCTTCAAAACAGTCTACTCTAAAACCACTTTTTATTCTGATTACAAAATGCTTACTTTTGATGGAAAACCTTTAACAAATATAACAATTTAAAAAAAAAACAAGAATTTATAATCCCACCACCCATAGGTTATTCCATCTTTGTTTCTATAAGTATACATATACATATTTTATTTATTTGCAAGGAGAGAGAGACAGAGAGAGAAAGAGAGAGAGAGAGAGAGAGAGACAGAGACACCAGGGCTCTGCCCACTGCAAACAAACTTCAGGTACATGTGCCACCCTGTGCATCCGGCTTTATGGAGGTACTGGGGAACTGAGCCCAGGCCACTGAGCAATCTCTCCCAGATGCAATTTTTAAAATAGATGAAATTCTACTAGGTATAGGTTAACTGTGTTCAGTAATTTAACACTACATTGAATATTTCCACATGTCATAAGTGTCTGCAAGCCCAGCTGACCTGGAACTCACTCTATAGGCCTGTTTGGCCTCAAACTCATGGAGATCCTACCTCAGTCTCCCAAGTGCTGGGAATAAAGGCCCACACCACCACTCCTGGTGTTGAAATGTTTATTACTTCTGCTTCTTTCTTTCTTCTTTCTCCCCTGCTTTCTTGTTTTTGTTGTGCTTCCTCTCTTCCCCCCAATTTCCTCCCTCTTGTATTTGCAAACATTTGTAATGGTTGCCTATTTTATCAGTCTTTGACCACGGCCCCACTGTTGCATACTGAATGTTGCCGGCAACTTCTCGGTGCTGCAGAAAGAACCTGATCAAAAGCAGCTTCGAGAGGAAAGTGTTTATTTTGGCTTACAGACATGAGGGGACACTCCATGATAGCAGAGAAAAGTGTCTGCTTTGGGGCAGGTGAGTCCCTACAAAGTTCTTTCTTCTCCTTATAAGCCAAACCTCATAGTCTTACTGTATTCCGGTCTTTCAACTCTGACCAGAATGGTCCATGAAGCCAACATCAGGCAGACAACAGCAGCAAGAGAGTGTGCCAAACATTAGGAATGGGAAGCTGGCTGTCCCCAATACACTGTCCCCAATACATGAACCTGTCCCCAATACACTGCCTCAAGGAGGCATGAACCCATGAACCTGTCCCCAATACACTGCCTCAAGGAGGCTCCAATTCCCAAATTGCCACCAGCTGGGGACCTAGCATTCAGAACACATGAGTTTATGGGGGACACCTGAATCAAACCACCACACTCAGGCTCATATTTGGCTTGTGAATCTCCACTTGAAGAGCAGACTACTTGTAACTGGGAGGTTTCATCTCTCCTTTTTTTTTTTTTTGCTACCTTAAATAGCATAACTTGAACTGATTCTAGTTTAAAACTGTGAGGTAAGCTGGGCATGGCGGCTCTCACCTTTGATCCAGGCACTTGAGAGGCTGAGGTAGAAGGATCATCATATATTTGAGGCCAGCTTGGCTAAAGAGAGTTCCAGGTCAGCCTGATCTAGGGTGAGACCTTATCTTAAAAAAGTTATGAAGAATCTCCTTTCCTGTTTCAACACTTACTTGGCTGTGATAGTTTCATGTTTACTCCCTAATGCTTACTTGGCTATGTATTATGAGGTAAGATGACTAAGTCTCTTAAGGTCAAAAGAGACCAGTATCTCCAATGTGGTTTTTTTTAATACAGAATCTGTCTATGTTGTTCCAGCTGGCTTTGAAGTCACTATGTAGGCCAGGATAGCCTGAAACTCACCATCCTCCTGCCTGTGCCTCCAAAATGCTGGGACTACAGATGTATGTATTCAACTCTGCCCAGCCTGACGCTATTGCTATGGAAGGTCTCATGAAACTCCTAGACACCATAGCCAGATCTGCTCATCTCTGTTTCAAGAGGATTTCATGCATCACAGCTTGCTGCTGCCTAACACCATCAGTCCCTGAGGACCGACTGAATGACACTTGAGTGACTGCCATAGAATTGTCTCTCAAGTGCCTGAGTGCAGGGACCAGAACTGGCCTTAACCTGAGGCAGTGCACACTATAAGGAGTAGGTGTCCTTTCTGTGAAGTAAAAAACAAAAGCTGAACAAGGAAGAATGAAAGAAATCTGTGCAGGCTATTTTCCTCCTCGTCAACAAATAGTTCCAAGTGCTTTTTCGACTTTCTACTTAAGAATCATGTATGTCATGGAGGCTCAGGGTGCATCTCAGTAGTAGATATTTGCCTACCAGGTGAGGTTTTTGAGTCCCCAGCACCACAAAACAAAACAAAAAAAAGGCTGGAGAGATGGCTTCAGTTATGGCCCTTGCCTGCAAAGCCTAATGACTTGGGTTCAATTCCCCAGTACCCACGTAAAGCCAGATACACAAAGTGGCACGTGTGTCTGGAGTACATTTGCAGTGGCTAGACCCTACCTCAAAAAAAAAAAAAAAAGAGTAATTATGTACGTCATTAATGTATTTTGTTGTTGAGGTAAAGGAAGCAAGCATGAACTTTGGTGAAGCATCAAAGTCCATGGGAAGGGACAGTACATTGCTGAGAAGGATTCAACTCTACCAGTAGAACTGTTGCCTCTGGGTGTGCTTCTCAGTTCCAGGTACTTGACGCCGTCGTCTGCAAATTCCTTAATGACATCTTTTGTGACCTGATAATAAAGGCAATGTAACACAATACTGATGTTCAAGTAAGGCTCTCAATGAAAGTGCCCAACGTTACAATTTATTTCATTTATTGATTTGTAAGGAATGCTAAAAGTCTCCCATGTGGTAAAGATTACCTTCTTTGTTCTTCCTTAATGGAACCCATGAGAGAGCTGCAACATTTCCAAACAGTTCCCATCACCCCCATTTCCACATGAAAACCAAGTCTTCACATTAGCCACACCTTCTCCCTCCCCTTTTTGTTGAGACAGAGTCTCTCACTATCTACCCAAGGCTGACCGTGAACTCCTGATCCCCCTGCTTCTACCTGCCAAATGCTTGGTTACAGTGTAAGGACACTGGTTCCCCTTTCCTATACATAATAGCAGACTGCTAAAACAAGTAAGTCAAAGCCAGGTGGAGCCGTCCCATCATTTATATAGTGCCAGAACTGAAGTAAACAGATGAAATTAATGACCACTGATGATATAATGACTATGCATAACTGACGGGATATTTATGCTGGACCTTTAATCACAGCACTTGGGAGGCTGATGTAGGAGGATTGCTGTGAGGTTGAGGCCACCCTGGTTCTACAGCGTGAGTTCCAGGTCAGCCTGTCCTAGAGTTAGAAGGTACCTTGGAAAACAACAACAGAAAGATACTAGTTAAACTTATAGCTTAAACTTCTTACTCAAGTCATTTATGAATGAGTTATATTTTTAAATAAATTCTGGCAGGGTCAACTTTTCCCCCTGAGGAGTTTAGGACAATTCTATCTAATAAGGTCCAACTCTCAACAATCTGAAAATTACCAAAGGTATGCTTTCCATTTCTGCCATCAATCCTAAGAAATATCAGATTGAGATGAGAAAAGGCCAGACTGTGTGCACTTTTAGTCCTAGCGCTCTGGAGGCAGAGGTTGGAGGATCACTGAATTTGAGGCCACCCTGAGACATAAAGACTACATAGTGAATTCCAGTTCAGCCCGGGCTACAATGAGACCCTACCTCAAAAAAAAAAAAAAAAAAAAAGACAAGACAGAGGTCTTGATTTGCCGTGGCTACATGCACATAAGCCACCAGTAAGGTGTCCTGACACAGGAACAAAGTACCTAACAGGAAGCCCATGTCTGAGCCTCTCCTTTTCTCCCCCATGAAAGCAGAAAGGGAATTTTGAATAACAGAACGGATAGCCCAGATTCACCAGATAGGCTGGAAACCCAGACTTTCAGACGAGACTGCTCGACAGCACTACAGCATTCAGAATCCTGTCCCGTGTAAACAATTCAAGATGTTACTGCTGCCCCCACCACAGGGTCTGAGCCTACAGCTTTCATGCTGTAACTTGACCCTGTGGCCACTGACACCAAGAACTCCATCTTGCTGCCAATACCCAAAGAAAGCATGGGCCTTGCCATTGCCTCAGAACTGCAGAGACCTAGAGGGACTGATGCATCCCACTCCACCTCGCTGGAAACTAACACAGTTAGCTGTCTGAGTTGGTAGTGAGGGTCTGTAGTGGCAGTCCTTTCCAGAAACTGAAGTGACCATACCTACTCTTCATTATCAAGGAAAAGCTTGCTGGCAAGTATGGAAAAAGTGCAAAAGGAAGATCTGTGGGCCACCAATGGGACCTGTAGAACCACCTCTAAATCTTCCCAAAGGATCCTGCCCTGGAGTCCAACCCATGCCTGCCAAATCTAGTCCATCTTGTTTCATCTAGTAAGCATGGAGAGTAGGTCGGGTCCTTGGGCTGTACTCTCTGATGCTCCAGACAGAATATTCTAATTCTTCCTCCAGATAGAGCATAACCCAATTAGTTAAGGTTCTGAACAGAAATGTATACAAGTTCTGGAACCAAGTAAGTCAGCTCCTCTACTTTCTGTGTGTGACCATAAAAGTGTTGCATTTAATCTCTCTTTTCCTTTTCTTTTGGCAGAGTGCTGGGAATTGAACTAAGAGGCATCTACAACAAAAGGAAAAGAAGGAGTAACTACGACATAAGTTTGCTTCCCTCCACTAAAAATGGCATTTTTGAATCATCTTGGTTAAGTCAATGATAAACAGTGGATCTTCCATGTCACCCTAGTCTCATGGGGCTTCTTCTAAGCCTTCATCCCCAGAGGGAAGATACCATTTCCTTGGGAATCAATCTCTCAATCTTAGCAGTTCATGAACTTCATTCTCTAAAATGTCTGCCCAAGCAGTTATGTCTCCTATGTAATACAGATAAATCCTTATTAGAGACATGTCCATGTGAGGTGCAGTCTTTCATACGGTATGTTCTATCTGGAAAATATGTTACATGTTATAAATGGAAAAAATTCTCTTCTAGATTGTTTCCTATCCAACAGAAGATGTTGATCTTGGTTCTTTCCTCATCACTTTCTCCCTGCCCCCAGCTCCCCATTCCCACTCTCCTCCTCATTTCTTTAACAATGAACAGTTTATATCTTAGCTCTCAAGCAAACGTCTTACAGTTGTCATAAAATAGTTGTCATAAAATCCATTTCTTGGGCTTGAGAGATGGCTCACCTGTTAAGGCACTTGCCTGCAAAGCCTAATGACCTGGGTTCCCCAGGACCCACATAAAGCCAGATGCACAAAGTGGTGCATGCATCTGGGGTTCATTTGCAGTGGTTAGAGGCCCTGGTGTGCCCATGCTTGCACATTCTCTCTCTGTCTCGCTGTCTATATCTCTCTGCTTGCAAATAAATAGAATATATTTTTTTTTAAATTTCTTTGCCAGACTCTTAATGAAAGCAAAAGGTCACTGTGACAAAAGAAGGCATCTGTTGTTCAAGAATCTTTTTTTTTTTTTTTCGAGGTAGGATATCGCTCTAGTCCAGGCACCCCCTCTAGTCCACCACACCCGGCAAGAATCTTAAACCATTGGACAAATTCCTTCATATCTCACCATTAGAATATCCTCAGGGCTAGTAGTAAGCTGATGAACAATCGAAAACATCTGGAAACATCTGCAACATGAATGAACACTTTAGCATACTCTAGTTAACAAAAATTTACTACTCAAGAAAAGCTCCCTATGCTGAATTAATTAATACATTTTAAGTTAATAGTAAATATATATTTAGGTTTACAAAGAACTACAGAATAGATTTTTTTTAATTACAGTGATCTAGGAAGACAATCAAATGGTTGAAACAAGACACATTTATAGTTTTTAAAATATGAAATAATAGTTGCCATGCTCTAATCCTGCACTTACTGCCACTAACAGCAAAAAGGGATAAATCGGTATATCTTCAAATACAAAGACCATCTCGATATAGTAGAATGTCACAAACAAATCATTAAAAGTTCTGTTAAGAGTTCAACACTTAGAAAATAATGCTTTCCGTTTTACTTTTCGTGCCAGATATCTACCCTATTTACTAAAATCTGACTCTTCTACATCGTTATCACAGCTTCAAAATCTGACAGACAAAAAAAATGCACAACCTCCCCAAACTCACTCTTCTAGGGTTCTTTTCTTTCCCTTCTCAATCATGGTCATCCTGTCATGGATTTGAAGATCTGGCTTCTTCGCTATCAGTTTCTTCATGGTATTGGAACTAATGGACCCATTCAAGTGGGCATGAAGTTCCTAAAACAAGAGAACACAGTCAGTGAAATATGATCAGAGCCTCATCCGGGTACCAGATGTTTGTAGTTTGCACCAGCCAGGCTGCTTCACTTGTTTACAAATTCTACTCATAAAATTTACTTTTCTTTTGTGGAGAGAAACACCATAAAAGCCATTATGAAAAATTGAAGAAGCTGTAGTTGAATTCTCACCACTTTCGGTAATCCCATGTAAAAGTCTGTCTTCCAGGGCTGCTGCTGTTCTTCTGCCTCCAGCATGGTTTTAGCACGGTTAAAAAAACCTCTCCACTCTTAATTCTTGGCTCGAGCAATACAACGGTTTTCAGTAAGAAATTCTGAGGTCCTAGATTTTCTTCAGATTGCTTTACTTCCACACATAAGAGTGGCTCTGTGTGTAGCTTTGGGATGAGTTTTACCTATTTTAACAAATGCAAATATTTTCAGATCCTAACATATAAGCAAAAAACAAAAACAAAACAAAACCAAGACTTTGCTGATTTATCCAACCACAAAACAATAAAGCTAGAAAACAAGAGAAACTACAGATGTGCAAACTCCTGGAGATTGAAGGATATTCTATTGAACAATGAATGGGTCATCAAAGAAATCAAGAGAGAAATAAAAAGTCTGAGAATGAAATGAAAATGAAAACACAACACACCAAAACCTATGGGACACAAGCAAAGCAGTCTTAAGAGGAAAGTTTCTAGCACTACTGCCTATATAAAAAGAAAGAATCAGATTTCAAATAAATAACATAGCGATCCAACTGAAGGCCTTGGAAAAGCATGAACAAATCAAATCCAAAAGTACCAGTTTGGGAAGTGGGTACGGCTCAGAGGTTAAAAGTGCTTCCCTGCAAAGCCTGCCAGTCTGAGTTCTATTCTCCAGACACCCATGTAAAGCCAGATGGACACTTGTTTGCAGCAGCAAGAGACCCTGGTGCACCCCTCCCCCAAACATGCAAATAAATAAACAAACAAATAATTTTTAAATGCTTGCAAAAAGTACCAGACAGGGCTGGAGAGATGGCTCGGCGGTTAAGACACTTGCCTCCAGTGCCTAAGGCCCCGGATTCAATTCCCCAGTACCCACAATATGCCAGACCCACAAGGTGGTGGCCCTGGTGCGTGCTCTCTCTCTCTCTCTCTCTCTCTCTCTCTCTCTCTCTCTCTCTCTCTCTGTATTTCTCTGCTTGAAAATAAATAAATAAAAAAATACCAGACAGAAAGAAATAAAATCAGGACAGAAATCAATGAAATAGAAACCATTTATATCAAACAAAAGAATTGAAACAAAGTTGGTTCTTTGAAAAGATAAACAAGATTGACAAATCATTACCCAAATTAGCCAAAAGAAACAGAAGATCCTAATCAATAAGATTAGTGATGAAAAAGGAGACATTACAGCAAATATAAATGAAATTGAGAGAATCATAAGGACATACTTCAAATGCCTATATTCTACTAAATTGGAAAATCTCAAAGAAATAGATTAATTTCTTGACACATGTGACCTACCAAAGCTAAACCAAGATAAGACCATATTTGTCTCTATAAAAAGAAACAATCTGAAGTGTTGTAGTCGGCTTTCTCTTTGCTGTAATAAAGAACCCAATCAAAAGCAGCTTGTGGAGGAATGGGGCTATTATGGCTTACAGACTCGAGGGGAAGCTACATCATGGCAGGGAAAATGACATCACCTCCGCCACAGCACTGCAAACAGTGGCAGAAAGGTGTGCCAAAAGTTGGCAAGGGGAAGCTGACTATGACCCCCATAAACCCACACCCAACAACACACCTCCAACAAGGTTCCAATACCCAAACTGCCATCAGCTGGGGATTGAGTGTTTAGAACACATTTTCTTGTTGGAGACCCTGGATCAAACCATCACAGGCAGTAATTAACAATTTCCCAATCAAAAGAAGTCCAGGTCTATATGGGGTCACTGCAGTGTTTTATCAGGCCTTGATAAAAGAACTGAAACCACTGCTTCTCAAATGATTCCAGAAAATAGAAAAGGAGGCAATATCCCCCAATTCTTTTTTTATTATTATTTTTTTATTTTTTTAATTTAATTTTATTTATTTTTTAAATTTATTGTCCATAATGAGTTACAACATTTAGTGGGCAAACAATGAGTTGTTATCCCCAATTCCCCGCTGCCCTCCCCTCCACCCTCCACTGGATAACCTCCTCCATGGGTCGTCTGGATCAGTCCTTGTGGCAGGGGACCATGGATAGCCTAGTATTCAGCCAGGTTCTCCTGGCCATGCCTCTGGATATCCCCCAATTCTTTCTACGAAGTCAGCATTATACTTAATAGTAAAACTAGACAGACACAACACAACAAGAAAACTACAGGCCAGTATTCCTGAACATAGATGCAAAAATTCTCAGCAAAATACTTGCAAACCAAATTCAAAAACATATCAAAAAGATGATCCAAGCCAGGCGTGGTGGTGCACGCCTTTAATCCCAGCACTCAGGAGGCAGAGGTAGGAGGATTGCTGTGAGTTCAAGGCTACCCTGAGACTACATAGTGAATTCCAGGTCAGCCTGGACTAGAGCAAGACCCTACCTTGAAAAACAAACAAAAAAGATGATCCACCTTGATTAAGTAGACTTTATTCCAGAAACTCAGGAATGGTTCAACATGTAATCCATCACATAAACAGACTCAAAGACAGAAATCACTTTTTCATCTTAATAGATGTAGAAAGGACTTTGGCAAAATTCAACATTCCTTCATGATAAAAAAAAAGAATTGGAGACTAGGGATGGAGGGAACATGTCTCAAGACAGTAAAGACCATATATATATGTATATATGTATATATATATATATATATAATTATAGCCAAAATCATACTAAATGGAGAAAAATGTGAAGCATTTCCACTAAGATCTGGAACAAGACACAGGCGTTCACTCTTCCCACTGCTATTTAATATAGTACTTGAAGTCTTGGCTAGAATAAGACAGGAGAAATAAAGGGATACAAATTGGAAAGGAGGAAGACAAACTACCCTTATCTGCAGATGAGACCCTATATATGAGACCCTTAAGATTCCACTAGAAAATTGCTAGAACTGACAAACACTTTCCACAAAGTGGCAAGATACAAAATCAACACACAAAAATCTGTAGCTTTCTCATATGTCAATAACAAACATAATGAGAAAGCAATCAGGGAAAGAGTTCCATTAACAATGGCAGAAAAAAAAAATCAAGCATCACAAAATATCCCTAACCAAGGAAGTGAAAGATCTCTAATGAAAACTTGAAGGAAAACACTGAAGAAAGAAACTGAGGAAGACAGGAGGAAAATGCAAAGGCCTCCCACGCTCATGGGAGGCCTTAATTGGAAGACTT
>PVHP010028411.1:0-23137 GCA_004024765.1 Zapus hudsonius | reverse complement strand
AAGAACACACATACCCACACATCACACCCTCACATGCCCACACACAAAGGAAACTATTTTTTTATTATCCATAATTAGATACATTGACTGAGCAAATAATGTGTTGGTATCCCCATTTCCCCAATTTCCCTCCTCCCTGTCCCCAATCAGCTGGGTATCCTCCTCCATGGGCAGTCTGGATCAGTCCATAGGGTAGGGGGTTATGGATAGCACAGGAGGCAGCCAGGCTTCCCCCCTTTGTGTGTTGTTACTGGGGGGAGCAATGTCTCTGGGAAACAATATTTTTAAATAAATGTTATAACAATGCAAAAGAAGAGGAAATCAGTTTAACCTGTCCACTTGTCAGTTTCTACCCGATGCTCCTCCCTTGCTGTGTGGCTGAACGAGATCCTGCTCTTCCCCATTCTCCAAACCCCACTGAGTTTTCCTGAACACAAATCCCACACTTTCTTCCATTTACAACCCACGTGGAAAGCACAGCTTGAGACTGAACTCCAGGTGAAGGGAGATAGTGATGATTGCCCTCATAAGGATATTACCATGGGTTTCCTGATGGTGCCGTCTAGCATCAAGGCATGGTCCTAGGTGATCTCCTCAGCCTCCAGCCTCCTGAGTGAGTGTGGGCTGTGAGTTTAACTTCAAGCACAGTTGTTGCACAAGCAAATAAGTAAATAAATAAATAAAACTAAATAAACAAACACACAGAAAACCCAAACCACCAGAGTCACCCTTTCTGTCTTCCTCAGGGACTCAGTCAGAAGGAAAAAAAAATCACACTCAAGATGTCCCTGCCCAGTTGGGTCAGGTCCTTAAAGACATACTTCTGTTCAATGTTGGAAATTTGCTCCCATTTCTGGAATGGCTGCCCAGAAGGCAGTGTGATTCCTGTTTCCCTGTTGTTTCCTGAGGGGTAAACATTGACCTCAAATCCTTTAGTCAACAGGTCTCCGAGGAACCCATTTTCACGTGAGCACTTTTTCCGGTCCTGCTGTGCTTGTTTGTCACCTCAAAGGCTGTGACAGGATGTTTCTCTCCCAAGTCTCTCAGGGCTCTCGTCCCTCAGATGTCCTTGAACAACCAAACAGAAATGACATCACTTTCTAAAAGTGCTAGTTTACATTCAAGGACAACAAAACGTCTCCCTATGCCTGGCCACATAGCTTTGCCCAGTAAGTGAAAAACTATGTGTGTGTGTGTGTGTGTGTGTGTGTGTGTGTGTGTGTCCATGTGCACACACACGGGTGTTTACACACACAAACATGTGAGGTGAATGTCTTTGTAACTTTACCACTGCTGACCTACACAAACACAACACCAACATTATTCAACTCACTGCTGAAAGCAACCTAATTTTCATGTCTACTATGTCCCAAATGGCTGTGTCCTATGACAGTGCTTGTTTACAGATGAGTAAACTGAGGCTCTGATGGCACAGGTAATAACCGTCTAAGTGAGACAAAGGCTCAGATGTCTGTCTCCTTGACCTTGCTCTCCATTTCCTCTGGGGTTCTTTGCTGCAGCTGCTTCCTGTTTAGGCTCCTCCCTCCCTCCTGGTCTGCCCAGCCTCTGGAATCTGCTCAGAGTCAGGATCTTCCTGAAGCCTCAGCAAGCGCTCTCTCTGTAGGGCTCTGAGTTCTTGCTGTAGCACGGAGCTGAAGCAGGTGGGATCTTGTCACACCAGTTCCCAGGAGCCAAGTGTCGGTATCTCTTCCTACTCCCTGTTCAGTGACATAGGTAGGGACCTTGAAATTGACCCTGGTGAGAATATTTATAGCTATTAAATAGCTCAAATCGGGGCTTCTTTTTGGAAAGCCAGTGTTTCAATATTTGTGAGCACAATACCTTCCCCCCAAAGTTTAAACATACACTCATTTGTGATGTATTGATTCCTCTCATGATTGGTAACTCTTCACATATGCAGACCCCATGCCTCAAGTTTGTTATATAAACTTGGGTGGAGGACTTTATTCCTTTACTTTCTAATAATCTCAAGAGACCCAGAGACATGGAGAAAAACATGACTGGTAGAATGTGACATAGAAAATACACCCTGCTTCCTCTTATGAGTGTTCACTGATAGATCCAGTCTGGCCTGCCTGACACATTTCCATCATGGCGCCATGTGCACCTAAACTTTGCCAAGTTAAACTCATGTTTCCCATTTTTTTACTCCCTTCACCCATCCTTCCCCAGTGTGCCCAGCCATGCCATCGCCAGGCTGTTTAAGCCTGTAGTTAGCTTTGTCTCTACTTCTTCTGAATTTGATTTCTATGGCTGACACAAAGAACCGTTATCTAGGCGGTTTAAGACCCCAGAAACTTGTTCCCAGAATGAAGTGTCAGTAGGTTACACTCCCTCTGAAGGCCTCCATCTAGGGCTGGGGCTGAGGGCCATCTTGAGAATTCCATGGCTTCTGCCTGGATCATTCCAGCCTTTGCTTCTCACCGTGTGTGTGCATGTGAGTGTGTGTGTGTGTGTGTGTGTGTGTGTGTGTGTGTGTGTGTGTGTACCCAGATTTCCCTCTTCTCAGATATCAGTCATACTGGACTGAGGAAGAACCCTAATCCAGTATGAGTTTATCTCAAATTTGCATGTACAAGGACCCTATTTCCAAATGAGATCACACTCAGGCACCAAGGGTTGAGCACATTCTTTGGGAGATACAATTCAGTTCACACGACCATTCCATCTGTCAACACTTACCTTTTCCATAACATCAAGAATGCCACCACCTCCTTCTGGAATTCTAAACATGCAGCTTCCTTTGTGGGTTGTCACCATGGAGATAGCCTAGCTATGTGACCACATCCTACACAGGTTTCTGACCTGGCTCCATCCTGCCTTGTATATCCACCGATGCCTCTAGGATCCCCAATCAGCTCTGCCTGATCCCCTCCCCAAGGGCTTTTCCTTCAGTATGACCTGCCATAAATATTTATCAACCAGCCAAGTAGAATGGGAGGATACCAATAATATAATTTAGGAAAAATTGCTTAGCGTGTCAGTCATAATGCATGTTGCTTGCTTACATATAAATCTATATAAAATAATATCAGTAATTTGGGAATCTACATAGTTCTAAACTTTGAACAACAAGCATCAGTACATGAAACCCTATTTAAAGCAAAGTATTTTGACTGCTCCCTGAACCCTGCCCCCAGTCACCTTATCTTCCATTATAACCTATGCTATTCATTGCTTTTTGTTTTTTCAATAGAAACAAACTATTACATAAGGAAATAGAAACAAGTATTATACATATTCTTACTTCTTTCTTGAATGCAGCATGCATATATTTACATTCATGTTTAATCACATATAAGTAACACGTAATTTTTTATTTATTACTATATCCTCAAATTAGGATTATATAGACATTCACTATGCAGTAACATTATTCTTTTTTAAAAAAAAGTATAATATTCCATTGGATGGATCTACCATGGTTTAATAACCACTATGTTATCAATGTATGCAATGGGATATATTATTGGCATTTTCACCTGAAATAATTTGAGTTATTCAACCCTTTTGCTATTACAAACAATGAGATGTTATATCTATGGATACGTCATTTATTATGTGTACATGTGTGTCTGTGGGATTGATGATCAGAAGGGAGTTTGTGGCTCAAAGGAGGATGCGGCTGTAATACTGTTGGGTAACCCTGCACAGGTCCTGAGCCAAAATATAACAATATATTCTTCCCTCATGAGGTTGTCAACCGAGAGACCCAGATGTTTGCTGACTTGACAGGTGAGAAATGGTTTCTCTACTTAGTTTGAATTCAAAATATTCTTATTAGGTCGAACCATGTTTAAGGTCAGATAAACTACATTTTTAAGAGAATCCTTGGATGAGCTGCATGGGCATGGCTTCCCTAAAACCAAAGGTCTTGAAGGATATAATGGTGCTGTGAACGGTAAGGGGCAGGTTCCTGTCCAATGTCCTCCTGACTATCATGAGCAGCTCCCCCAGAGATAGTCCCCCAGCAGGTGCATGTAAACCTCCTACAACTCAAAACTAGAGTTTCACGGGCTGCTTAGAAAGTGTCAAACTAGGATCCCACAAAATAGTGAACCCCAAACCTCAGGCCCTCAAAGTAGTCACAGCCAGCATGTGAGACACTACTGTAGCAGACAAGAGTACCCAGAAGTCCTCAGTGGGGAGTCTGCAAGACAACCCCTAAAGCACTCCATTGGGAATTGTGGTGGTCTGAATGTAAAGTGTCCTCCATAGCTTCACATGTTTGTGATTAAACCTCACACTTAGTTCCCAGCTGAGGGAGCCTTTTGGAGGTGGAGTTTTGCTGGTGGAAGTGTGTTTCTGGGGTTTGATAATACAGCCCTTCTTGACAGTGCTGGCTAGCTCGCTCTTGCTGCTTCCTCCCAGCTGATGTGACCAGATGTGATGCCTGGCTGTCTGCTCTTCCATGCTTTCCCTGCCATCACAAAACTTCCCCTCAAAACCGTAAGCTGTCAATGAGGCCTGTTCTTTCATAAGCTGCTTCTGGTCAGGTGTTTTGTCCAGATGCAGGATGCAGGAGACAGAGCTATGATGCCCCGGTGCAGGATGCAGGAGACAGCTGAGATGTTCAGATGCCTTGATGCAGGATGCAGGTTGCAGGAGACAGAGTTGAGATGCCCCGGTGCAGGATTCAGGAGACAGAGCTGAGATGTCCAGATGCAGGATGCAGGAGACAGAGCTGAGATGCCCCAATGCAGGATGCAGGAGACAGAGCTGAGATGCCCCAATGCAGGATGTAGGAGACAGATATGAGATGTCCTGATGCCTCGACGCAGGATGCAGGATGTAGGATGCAGGACTTGTCCTCTTGCTGGGCAGTGCTGCCTGCAGAAGCCTTGGCCACAGTCTAGAGGCCACATCTCGTTTCTGGGGAGGCCAGGAGCCGATGCCCTCGAGATGAAGAAGAATAAGGACTCAACCCCTCGCCACAGCTGGGGACAACTGTGAAGCATTGCCTCAGGTTCAGAACTCCCTGGGCCCCTGGCTGAGGCCTGTGGAGACTGCACTGGAGTTTCATGCTGCTACCTCCCTCACTTCTTCCATCCCCAGGTGTTGATGGTGAGCTTTCATCCAGAGGCAGGAAGGACAACAGGGTCAGGGTGAGTTGGCTGGGGATGCCAGTGGGGATGAGGGTTGGCCTCACATCTACTCAATCAATATACCATTAACAATATCTTCTACTGACTCTTTCACTGCCCCACAAATGGGTACAATTGTTTTATATTTATTCTTTATTTTACAAAATCCTCACCAAGAAACAAGAGACGATTCACGCTTTGAGATAAAGGTAGTCAAAGGTCTAAGGGTACTATTTTAAGATCAAACATATCCTCAAAAAGGCAACGCTAAGTTGACCACAAGTAAGGATATGAAGGTTTTATCTGAGTCACTTAACCAGTTAGTCATTAACCCAGATTGTCAAGGGAGCTTAAACTATCTCCCTAATAGAAATGATGTGGACCATTTGTGAGCCCTGAGAAAACGCGGCTGTTTGAATTCTAGCCTGGACCTTCTCTGAACCTTTGAAGACAACTAATCATATTTGGACAGAGGGGATTCGTGACTTTTTCAGAGGTACTTCACAGGTGCAGCTGAGGTCACGTCACTAATGGTCTTGTCAAGAATAGAAATCTTAGCTTGTTAATTCCATGTCATCCCACCCTAAGTTCTTAACAGGTGTTCTGAGCACTGATTTATTTGAGATGTTTGGAAAGATGCCCAAGAGATGAATTGCATCTATTTTATGTTCACATCAGAGATCACACAGAGAAAGAAAAGAGAAAGAAGATAAAAGTCAGAGGGGAGAAAGGAAGGAAGGAAAGACGGAAGAAAGGCAGGGCAAACCAAAACCTTACCGAACAAAAGGAACCAGGAAAAGGAAAAATAAACACCAAAAAATTACCCACATATGTATATTTAACTTTTAATTAAAAATATGTATGAGAGAGAGAGAGAGAAAGAGAGAGAATATGCACATGTCAGGGCTCCACTTCTGAAAGCAAACTCCAGATACATGTGCTACTTGGTGCATCTGGCTTTATGTGGGCACTGGGGAACTGAACCTAGCCTGACAGGCATTGAGCCATCTCTTCAGCCCACAAAATGTATTTTAAACACAATTTTTCCTGTTAAGCTGTCTGGTCTGATTCATCCATGGAAGAGCAAACCTTTATTAATGTATAATAAGTAAAATAAATGTTTTCAATCCTATCTTAGGATCAGAATTATTTAGGATTGGAAAAGGACATTTCATAAAGCACCTTTTTTGTATTAAGGTAAATATATGGTACCAAAAAGGGGACTTGCTGGTCATTGATGGATTTACTCAGTGGACACAAGGGCAGGCTGATATAACTGAAATGTGAACATCCATGACATTCATCCTCCCATGCCCCACCCCCAATTCCTTTCATCCCCATTTGTCTGGCTCTGCATCCAGGTTTGCTTACTATTCAAACTAAACCTGATCAGGAACCGCAGATGAGGGAGAATATGAGGCCTTTGTCTTTGCATTCTCGTGTGAGCTTGCTGAGTATGTATGATATATTCCAAGTCCATCTACTTTCCTGCAAATTTCATGATACCATCTTTGCTTACTTCTGAGTAGAATTCCATGGTGTGTATGTACCATAACTTTGATATCTGTTCATCCACTGATGGACATCTGGGTTGATTCCAATTCTTAGCCATTGTGAACTTAGCAGCTATAAACATAGTTGAGCAGATGTCTCTGTGTTGGAGAGAGGAGCCTTGAGGGTAGATGTCCAGTAGAGGGATAGCTGGGTCAGTTGGTAGCTCTATTTTATCGTTTTCAGGAGTCTTCACGCTGATTTCCATAGTGGTTGTACAAGTTTGCACTCCCACCAGCAGTGAATGAGGGTTTCTCCCCCCTCCCCATCCTTGCCAACATCTCTTGTTGGTGGATTTTTTTTTAAACGATTGCCATTCTAACTAGAGTAAGGTGGACTCTCATAGTTGTTTTGATATAAATGATAGATTTATATTGGTGTAAAAAGTTTCAGTGGGGATCTGGGGGAATGTCTCAGTGGCTAAAGTACTTGCTTCTTGAACCAAGGTACCTGGGTTTGACTTCCTAGACCCCAAATAAAATGACAGAAACTGTGGAGGGCACTCTGACAGCCAAATGGAGGGTAGAGACAAGGAAATTTTCTGGAATCTCATGATGAGTCAAGCAAAGAGAAAGAATTGAGAGAGAGAAATCCTACCTCAAAATGAAGTGACGAGTGAGGACTACTGGAATGATGTCCTCTGAGCGCTACACACACGAGTGACATGTGTGAAGATGGTTTGGACTTCCATATCACCAATATCAGAAGCACAAGCCCCGCCTTTGCTCAGACCTGTGACCTCAAGGGTTGTCTCTCGAACGAACCAGGTGAGTGTGAGAGGAACTTAGAATGGTGTGGAGGAGGGAAATGCCAAATTTCAAGCTTCGTTTTTAGAAACCTGTAACCAGATGAGTCAAATACATGTGAAGAATTCACAGACTGGAAATCATCTCTCATGTTTCTTCTTCATGGTCATTTGTCCTGTTTATTCCTCTAGATCATCACAGATAATGAAAATGTTCTCTTCAGAATATCCTTAAGTCTATTTCCAAAGAGTAAAAATAGAGAAAAAACCCTCAGAGCCTGAATCAGACTCTTGGCCATTGTAGCTCATGGTTTTAATGGTAATAGCTTTTTCAAAACTGTATTTATTCCCTATGGGTGTGTCCTGGATTCCATTGCCAAACCGTTTTGATGACCATAGCAATGTCTTCCTGAGAAGTCTGAGCTCTGAAACACCCCCGCAGACTCAGCTCAGCCAGAGGGAGGGATCGTGACTGGAACAGATGTTCTCCCTGGCCAAGGATCTGAGCCCTTCCCCACAGACGAGACGCCCGTCCTTTGATACCAAAAGCACCTTCCTGATCTCATCAGACAAGATGGAATATTGTCACTGGATATGACCCCTGGATCTTACCTTGAGCAAACAGTATGGATGATAAGCAGAAATGTAGAGTTAAAAAACTGGGTCACTTAAGCATGCAGAGAGAGAGAGATGGGAGAGAGAGAGAGAGACAGGAGAGAGAGATCAAAGTAGAAGAGAGACTTGTTGGGAAGAAGAAAAGTTTCTCTGGAAGGGACAGGAGAAGGTAACCAGGGAGGATTATAATCAAAACACATTAAATGTATAAAAATTGCCAATGAAAAGAAAGAAAAATATATCAGACTGAAAACTGCATCCTTTTAATAGTGAACCTCCCAGGATGATTTTGTAAAAGGGAAAAATTTAAAAGCTCAGTTAAAAAAAATCTTCATTTTCTGGAGAAGAAACATACACTGGGGAATTGTGGATGACAAATATTATTTCTCACTATGAAATACAGCAGAGATAAAACTTACTAAGATACACAGTGTAGATCTTTTTTCTCTATCATTCAACTGATGTCTCACAAAATTGAACTCGCGGGGGAATCGTGTCAAGATGCCAAGGTCTGAGGGAGGGTTTCTGAGTTCACATTTCTGACAAGATCGCTGACCTGTGAGAACACACGTGGAGGAGCAAGTATTTACACCATTTTTAAAGCAGCATTTCCGAGTATGGCTCAGGGTCTCCTGCACAAGAATCTCCTGGGAGTTCATTGACATGCAGAGAACTCCATGATTGACCAAGAGTTATGCGTGTCAGCTGCAGAGGCTCACGAGCCTGCATTGAAAACACGCTCTGAGTGGCCTTGACTTTTAATTGGTGCATGACCATTGTATGTATCCATGTAGTACAGTGTAATAATTCAGCATATGTATATGTATGTATATATGTATATGTATGTATGTATATGTATATACATATATGTATGTATGCATGTATGTATGTATGGATATGACCAAATTGAAGTGATTAGCATTTCCATCTCCTTAAATAAATACCATGTCCATTTGCTGGCAAACTTTCAACTCCTCTCTTTCACTTCTTTATATAATATAGAATAAATTGCTGTGAACTATAGTCACCTACTTGCTGAAGAACACAAGAATTTTCCTCTTTTCTGTGTTTTCACATCCATTACCCAATATTTCTCTAGCCTTCTTCCTGCCTATCCTAGCTTCTAGTGACCACTATTCTGTTTTCTCCTGTGAAATCAACTCTTTTTTTTTCTTAGTTTTCACATATAAACAAGAACGTGTGCTATTTGTCTTTCCGTTCCTGGATAATTTCACTTAACATGATATCCTCCCATTCTACCCATGTAGCAGAAAGCATTTCGGTATATTTATGGTTGAGTAAAATTCCACCGGATATCTATATATATATATATACATATATATATGTATATATATATATATATATCACGGTTTCTTTCTTCATTCCTCTGTCTATGAACACCTCAGTTGGTTTTACATCTTGGCTATTGTAAATTGTGCTACAACAAATTTGATAGTGGAGCCAATTTAATTTCCTTTGAATATATATTCAATAGTGAGCTAGCTGAATTTTTCGGCAGTTCTATTTTTAGTCTTTTGAGGCTCGGATGATTCATTATGTTAAACCTTGAGAACTGATTCCAGTAGATAAATGATAATTTAGGGCAATTGTGAACTTTGTACCCGGTAGGATGCAATGGCTGCCTGCATGGGGAGGGCTTGGCTGTGGTAGGCATGGTTTGAGTTGGGGTGTAAACAGGCTGGCAGGTGTGGGCAAGTCAGGGAGTCCCGGTGACAAGGAAGGAGTTATGAGTGTTAATGATCACATGATTCTGCATTCATTGCTGTTGGCAAAAGAAACTAAGTTTCAGTATTAAACAGATGTTCTCACATTAAAAGATAATTATGATCTGGGCAAATTGCAAAAGATGAAGTTTCTAGTTTCTTCTCTTTGACTTTAGAGGAGTACTATTATTCTTTATATGGATTCTTTATTTAATTTTTAATGCATGTTTATAGTTCCCTGTCTAGAGTTCTCTGATAGAAAAGGGTCTGTGATGTGTCGTAGATCGCATCTTCAGGGTTCCCCCAAAGCCTGTGTGCTACTGGTGTGATGGGCAGCTGTGCCTCTATCACAGGGAGATGGTGGAACCTTTAAAAATCAGGGCCCAGTGGAAGGAAGTTGGGTCACTAGGCAGTGTCCTTGCAGGGGACAGAAAAATGCCATTCTCTAGCCTTCTCATCTTCCTGCTCCTTTTTCTTTCTACTATAAATATATTTTAGACACTGTTCTTTGCCTTACAAACATTTCTCAGTTCTATTATTAGTTTATTTTGAAAGTGATCAGTGTGTATATATCAGATTAAGACCCAAGACTTCTAGGCTCTGAGTTTCTAGTCTTTAGAATGTCTTCCTTTCCTGCTGGATGTGTGTGGTCTGTGTCTGTAATCACAGTTTCTTAAGAGGCTAAGCCAAGAGGTTCATGAATCTGAGGCCAGCCTAGGCTAATTAGTGAGACCTTGTCTCAAATATAAAAAAAAAAAATAAAAGGAGCAAGGCTGTCACTCTGTCTCAGTATTTATTTCTATAGTAATGCCATATTGATTTGGCTATAGTAGCTTTAGTTGTCTGGTAATTGATAGAGCAATTAATTGTCCAAAGTATCAGGTATTCTTCCATGTAAATTCTTCTTTGTTTTTCAGATTATATGAACTGTACTGGAATTGAACTACGTTCAAGGTTTTTTTTTGTTTTTGTTTTTGTTTTGTTTTTCGAGGTAGGGTCTCACTATAGTTTAGGCTGACCTGGAATTCACTATGTAGTCTCAGGGTGGCCTCAAACTCATGGTGATCCTCCTACCTCTGCTTCCTGGGTGCTGGGATTAAAGGCGTGCACCACCATGCCCGGCTTTACGTTCAAGTTTTTAGTTTGAGAAAATCATTATTTGTGTCACAGCAAGCCTCCCCACCCAGAAGTATGTCACATTTTCCTCCTGGTTCAGAAGTTTCTTCATGTTCCTATATTTTGTTGTTTTCTTCATCTGAACCCAGTGCCTACCTTTCTAAAGTTATTTGTAAGGACTTTAAGGCTTCTATCAGCATGAAAAGTGGACTATTTTATCCCACATCTTTTTGATAATTTTTGGTGGAATTGCAGAAAATGTTGATTTTTAATATTTTAGTTGTTTCTAATATTCAGTAGTTTTTATTAGTCTCTTAGATGTTTCTAGCCATACAGTAGAATAATCAGTAAAGTGCTAACTTTCAATATTTATATTTATAAATTCATTCTGTCTGACTAAATTGCCAAGAACCCCACAAACACCATAGAATTATTTGACAAAAGGAATATCTCCATATATTGCCTTATTTTCACTGAAACGATTGTGCTAGTGTGCTATTTGGGATAAAGTTGCAATTGATTTTGGTAGACTTCATGATATTTATATAACTTTTGAAAGTCCTTATGACTTCAAGCTACAAATAAATCTGTATGGCACTTACAAACTGATTTTCAGTTACATAATAGACACTATGAAATAAATATACATCATTTGATGGCTTTGATGGTTAATCACTTTTTAATTTTCATTTATTTATTTGCAAGCAGAGAGATAAATAGAAGAGAGAGAGAGATAGAGAATGGGTGCCCCAGGGCCTTCAAAGGCATGCACCACTTTGTGCATTTGGCTTTACATGGCACTGGGGAATTGAACCCTGGTCATTGGGCTTTTCAGGCTAACATCTTAATGGCTGAGCCATCTCTCCATCCCTGATGGTTAATCTTGATTGTGAACTTGGTGGGTTTTGAATCATCTAGAAAACAGGTTCTATTTGAGGCAAGACCAGAAGGTTTCAATGAAAAGTGTTCATAGAAGAAGATGGTGTGCAAGCTGGGGAGAGAGGTAGCAGAAAGGAGGCTTCTCAGAGCAGATCTCTCTCCCTTCTAGCATAACTCAGAGAAAGTCTGCACAGTAGCAAAAATATCAGGAAGAAAATGGAGCTCACCGTGACCTTCTACCAGAGAAAACCACTCTTAACCTTTAGAAACTTTTCATTCAGAGTTGTGTTTAGTGTGTATTTGTTTCCGTGTTGCTAGGCATATGGGACTTGGACTTTCACTTACTGTCTGATAGTGACCTGGTCACTTCTTTTACTTTTCACTTTCTCTTCAGAGAAGTAGATATAAAATAGTGGCGAGTTCATAGAGTTGTTATGAAAGCTAAGATAAGTGATCACAAAGCAACCCCTTAGTGAAGCTAGTCAAGGCTAGCTTTCTCTTCTTTTCATAGAGTTGTTGTGAGGACAAAAGATCATGGCAATTAATGTCATCCTTGGAAACCGCAAGACACCCAAATGTATTTCTAGTGTCATAAATACCACAGCTTCCACTGGACCTGAGACCACATGTTTCCTCTTTCAAAAGAACATTTGGGAGTCACCACCATGTCCACAACAATCAGGCAGATTCTGTGAGGACTAAACAAAGACCTGAGACAACTTCCCTCCCCTGGAGTTCTAATGACTGATTCCCTAGGTGGACTCCAGGTATCAAGTCATTCTCCAAGATCAACATTGTGTTATTGGCCTAGCTATCAGAAAAGAAAACAGTGGAGCAACTTAGGGAGTCTCAAAGCCTTGTATGTTTGGGAGGTTTTTCTAATAAAAATTAGGACAATTCAAATTGGTGGCAAAAGAAACTTCAAAAAATAATGCTGAGAAAATTGGTTGTGCATTTAGAAAAAAAAAAACACTAAGGAAAACAACAACCAACCTAGAGACCCATCCCAGCCCTCACTATGTACAAGAATAAACTTTGTATGGCTTGAAGGGTTGGGGTGAATCAGTTGCTTACTGCCTCATTGTAAACTGTCCCAGTACTTCAAGCTTTAATAATTGATCTTGGCCCATGAGTCTACAGAGCATATAGGCAGCTCTGTTGATCTGGACCAGGTATGGCTGGTCTCTGGAGGGCTTGTTTATGAAGCTGCAGCCAGTTAATGAGTGCTGAAAGCTGGGGATGTGGGATCACCATACTCATTATGACATCTGTATCTACCCTGGCTGGATGCTGGACCGAGGGCCTCGTGTCTCATCTTACAGTAAGATAGTCTGGATTTTTCCATATAATGCAGAGGAAAGGGTTCAAAGAAGAAAGAAAATGGTGCCCGTTGTCACCTCTGTCACAGTCCATTGACCAGTGAGTTGGTGCTCATATCGAGGAAGGGAAAGAGTACCCCACAATGGGGAAAGAGGCAGAGCTGGGCTGTGAAAGGAATGCGTCCAGGGAGTGAAAGCAGTGATCATTTCTGTAGTCTTCCACAATAAGAGGTTATTGTTTTATTGCTGTGATTTCAGGATTGGTTTCATAAAAATTTAAAATTTCTGCACAGCAAAAGTTATGAGCAAAGTTAAAAGATGAATAGCATATTGAGGAAAATATGAGCCGAGTACCTGGCAGACAAAAATATTTCCATTAAGCAATACAAAGACAACATACGGATTTCAAAACAGGCAAAGGTCCAATAGGGTCGGTTCTGTTAAAGAATACAAAAAGACAATAAATGTAGAGAAAGATGCTTATTCTCCAATAATCTAGGGAAGCAAGTTTAAAGCGAAACAAAATAATGACCATTCCTGACATGCTTTGCAAAGACGAAAATCATCCATGGTACTCAGAGATTTGGTCATGCCAAGGAAAGAGACCCCATCCATTATGGGGGGGGGGAAGAGGTGTACATTTATAAATTGTTCTAGAGGTCGATCAGTAATAAATATTACAACATATTCAGTATGTTGGTATTTTGCCCCAGCAATTTCCCTGTAGGGATATTTCTTAAAGAAGTGGTTGGGCAATTGTAGCAATTGAAAACAACCTTAAGTATTTAGCAATGGGACCCAGGCAGTCAAATTACAGCATACAATGTCGTTGTATGCTTATAGAAAAAAAATGAAGTAGATCTCCATGAACTCTTGAGGAAAGACAGCATGACATATTGTTAAATGAGAACAATGTGTGGAAATCAAGCTGTGACCTGTTCTAAGTTACTGCCTTGCAATAAATCATGTGAAACTGGTTTTTAGGCTGAGCGTTGGTGTGAGCTACTCCGCTTCACAAAAGTAGCCGTTGACTTCATTTCGAGCGCAAATCTGTTGAGGCAGAATGACTTTACATCGATGCCACCATCTGCCCAGAGTCAACCATGGGCTATAGATTGATAAATAACTTATTTCTACAACTCAAAAGGCTCCACCTAGAACTTATTGAAGTAGATGAGGAAAATTTGAGCACATGGGTTTATTCAAACCATATCAGAAAAAAACAAGCCCATAAACTTGTCAAACACATTAGACCAAGACCTCACCTGGACCTCAAAAAAGACAGTGGACTTCTAACACTAATGGTGACAGTCCCTCATCAAACTGTCATCCAAACATCTGACTGTCCTGGGGGCTTCAGCTCAGTATGGTCCCCAATGCTTGATGTGGCCTACTCAAAGAACTGTTGGTCCGTCTTCAATCATATTCTGAAAAACAAAATGTGTGTGTGTGTAATGTTTGATGTGAGAGTTAATTGCATAAGTACAATCAAAATAAAGAACCTGTGATTGCCAGAACCAACGATGAAGAGAAATCCGGGCAATTTTGCCAATGGAGCCAATGAAACCAACCAGGCTTGTGAATTTATTATTATTCAGTTAATTCTGACATTGTGGAAAGATACACACATGTCTGTGCTTCTAACATTGAACACTTATGAGAAAATAACCGTATGCATCACGTGATCCTCTCTTGGTGAAGGCTTTTTTTAATTGTCCATAATGAGTTATATTATTTAGTGGGCAAACAATGAGTTGTTATCCCCAGTTCCCCGATGCACCCCTCCCCCATCCCCAATCAGCTGGATAACCTCCTCCATGGGTTGTCTGGATCAGTCCTTGTGACAGGGGACCATGGATAGCCCAGTACTCAACCTGGTTCTCCTGGCCCAAGTGTGTTGTTACTGAGGGGTGCCATGCCTCTGGATATTCTCCCCCACCAAAGCTCTCACAACCTTTCCGCCCCCTCTTCCGCTCAGTTCCCTGAGTCTTGGTGGATGAGTATTAAGACTGCTTTAATGTTGTGATCTTAGGGGTCTTTGTGTCGAAAATCATTGGTTTCTGTCTCACTTGTTATGAGCTTTGAATGTTTGTTCTCCGGAATCCCTGTTTGGAAATTTAATCACAGACGTCATATGTGGATGGTATATTTGGTGATGGGATCTTTGCAAAACTGGGTCATGAGGGCTTTCTTCTCACAAATAGATCTGTTTATTCACAGACAAATAAACTACTGGCTTCATGAGTTCTCATGAGAATGGATCTATCGTAAAGGCCAGTGTGGCCATCTATTTTTTGCCCCTCTGCAGCCTTAAGGCCAGCAAGAGGACCCTCACCAGGTTTGGCCCCTTGACCTTGAGCTTCCTAACCTCCAGCACTTGAACTGAAAATCTGTCATCCTTCCTAAACTACCCAGTGAGTGGTGTCCAGTCACAACAATAGGACTAAGAGCCATCTTATCTCAACTCTTCCTCACGTTATTCCTCTGTCTTGAAATATTCCTTGCAAGCACTCCTCTTCCCCCACACAGCAGAGCAATGCACCCTGAACGGCCCTAGTGACACCCTGACTCTGGTGGAGGCCTGGCCTCTTCCTCCTTTCTTCTCCTTGAACACCTGTGTAGACTTCTACAACATTTTTGTGTTTCTTTCTTCTGCTCCTTAATTCATTTCTCTCTTTCTCCTTCCCCCTCTCTTTCTCACTCTCATACATTTATAAAACACACCGTAACTGGCCCAAATAATGGAAAAAAAAGACTAAGAATTTGTATGGAATAGAGAAGTCTTGGCTTAAAATGTTAGCTTTTTTTTTGAGCTGTTCAATTTTAAAAGAAACAAAGATGGGTAGCAAATCACTTTAGATTTATTTGATGAAGGAGGAGTACCTTTAGCTACAATTCTGATAATACACTTTTAGCTTAGAGCTGAAGCCAGAAGAGCCGCGGTGAACATGTGAGGATAGTCACCTCTAAGAGGCAGACTTGTGCCCCATCACTGTTTGCAATGGAGAAAAAGAAAAACAGTTTTTTTCTGGAATATGAACTTAGAAGATAAAACTATTGAAATTTGATTTCAATTCCTATAACTCATTTGAAAAATAGAAAGCACTTTCAGAGTTGGAGGGGAAAGGTCTGTTTCTTGAATGAAGTCCCAAAATTTGCTGTTTTGTGGAGCTATGCTCAGAAAGTGGCATGGAGGATTACCCATAATTCCAGAGGGAGAAAGAGGCACAGTAAGAATAAACCCACAGGAAATGGAGAAAGAAGAGAGTGTTGATGTGAGAGGAAGTCATTTTGTATGACAAGAATAGGAAAACAAGAAAGAAAAGACAGGAGAACTCAAACACAGTGCTGAGAAGAAGTGACAGTGGAGTGTTCAGCACTGGGACATCTCTGTCACACTTCCCGAGGCTCAGGGTCTATTGAGGAAGAGGTGGAGGAAAGACTGTAAGAGCCAAAGGAAGGGGAGGACTGCTTACAACGAAAACTTCCAGACACAAAATGACCTTGACATTCATGACTTCGCAGTCCCTGATAATACCTACACATTATGGGAGGGAAAGATGAAGACACCAAAATAAAACAGAGACTAATTGAGAGGGGGAAGAGCTATGAGGGAGGGTGGGGAGGGAATCATAATGGTTTATTGTCTCTAATTATGGAAGCTCTCAATAAAAAGTTAAAAAAGAAAGAAAAGATGAGGGGAGCGAGGGAGGAAAGAGAAGGAAGAAATAAGAAGTGAAGGAGATGAGAGTGGAGAAAGGAAAGGAAAGGAAAAGAAAGAAAAAAGGAAAGGAAAAGAAAAGAAAGGAAGCAGAGGAGGGAACGGGGAGGAAGGAAGTCAACCATCTTACCCCAAAGGAAAAACAGACAACTTCATGAGTCCCTAGGCATTGAAGTATACAGTACCCAGCACCATTCAGTGTGCACGCTTGTCTGGGTTGTGAGCCATAAAGCACGTGTATTTACACTGTGTTAAAGTGTAACCCTCTGGAAGTACTCGCTTCATCTTGAAACACATTGTATGGAGTGATTAAATTGTAAACCGTGTCCTTCTCTCTTTGTCTGATAGCTTAAACCCAAGAAAATAGAATTAAGAGATTTTCCTCTCTTGCAGCATGATCATGTTAGAACTTGTGAAAAATCTCAGCCATGAGACAACATTTTAAATGCACTTCAGCTATAATAACAACCGAATGTGGGGCTGATGTAGATTACAATGAGAATAATGACATGTACAAATGT
The DNA here is from genome assembly GCA_004024765.1 of Zapus hudsonius. NCBI lineage: Eukaryota > Metazoa > Chordata > Mammalia > Rodentia > Dipodidae > Zapus > Zapus hudsonius. The sequence goes on along the minus strand of PVHP010028411.1, from coordinate 5,841 downwards.
TATGCCCTTTATTTGGCATAAAAATTATAGGGAGGGGGTAACAAAATATGTCAGCATTCTTGAATTTTTCTAAAAGTCAGAGATTTATTTTAGCACAGGAATGAGCTCTCTGAAAAGGGGCGACTATGACTTCCCTAAGTCTCACACATCAGTGAAAACACCAAAGATTATGTATCAAATGGGCTCTTTGGACTGTTTAGGATTGTAGGTTAATGTGCTGCTTTTAATCACTACCACAGCCTATGTTGTAGTTACCTGCTTGTTACTAAGACAAAGCACCTGACCCAAAGCAGTGGATGGGAAGAAAGAGGTTTGCTTCGGCTTACAGTCTCTAGAGGGAGCTTCATTCATGATGGCAGGAAAGATGGCAGGACATCACCTCCTCTCCGCAGCAGGTAGGTGACAAGAGACTGATCTGAGCTCAGCAAGCTGGCTATAACACCCCAAAGCCCACCCCCCAACTACTTACCTCCGCCAGCAAGCCACCAGCTGAACACCAAGCTTCAAAACATAGGACTCTATGGCAAAAATGACTCAAACCACCAGAACATGAAATCCAGCCATTATTACTTTGCAAGTGTTTATTTCCTGGAGATTTCTTTTGAGAGTTCTGGGAATGGAATTTGCATGAAGAGGGCACCAGTTGGAGGTTTTAGGAGTCAAGGGACTGGTTGCAAGGCTGTATTTTGATGACACAAGATAAAAAAGTGTTCTCCTTATTATTGAGCTGAGAACCATTATCAAAAGATGGAGGGGATGTCACCCAGGCACTGAACTGAGCAAAGGTCTGGCATTATTCAGCTCATGTCTTTTTGGAGAACATGTCTGACAAAAGCATCTTTGGCCTTCAATAGTCTGATGAACTCAGCTGCTTAGGAAGTTTGAAGGGGGCAGACCTGATTCCTTCTAGAAATTTCTGGTAGATGAGGCCTTCAAAAGCCTCTCCAGTCACGGACCTCCCATCAGGGGTCTGTCTGGTGGGTTTAAAGTGATAGAAGTTCAGAGCAAGGGATCCTCTTCTATAGGTAGGTAGTTAGGGACACAGGTCCCAAAGGACACACATCAAAGACAATTCCAGTCTGAACTTAAACCTGACTCATTAAGTTGGGGGTCTGGAACAGCTTTCTGGTTTTTCCTCTAGAAGAATTTTCAGGAGACTTTTCCTACCCACAGACAGGCTCTTACTGAGTCTGCGCTGGCCTTCCTGACTCACCACCCATCAAGGCCCTTCGTACACATTTAAACATAACCAATGATGCTCATCCCAACTTGATTCCTCATTTACCTTGGGGACCACCCTCTTGGGACCCCCTCCCAGCTCAGAAACTTTCCTTCCTTACTTTCCTACAATTAATCTTTCATTGCCTGCCCTTCTGGGCATCTATGTACACTTGTCAGTTCTTTGCAATGAGCTCAAGAGCCAGTGGATCAGGGAATTAGAATGACTGTTGAGTGTCTGGCACTCTAACCCCTATGCTACGCCTCTCCAGAACCCAGAGGGGGTCTGTAGCTCTCAAAAACACTGACAAAAGGGTCCATTGCCACCACATAGACTCTCTCCCTTTGCTTTGGTAAAATTGCCCATGGTCCACATACCACAGGACAGAACTAACAACATTCACCAAACCTTCTACTACATTTAACCCTTACCACACTGGAGGCATTCAAGGCCATTGCAATACCTGCCTCCCAAAGACCCCCTTCAATGAAGTAATTATGCAAAGAAATTTGGTGGTGTGTATCGTTTCTCCTATTTTCCAGATAAATCTCGACAGCACACCATATAAAGCCAAAACACTAACATGGTGGTGCCCTTGGCTTTAGAAATGCTCACTAACTAGGTGCATCCCAGTAGAAATCTTAATGTTTTCTGTGTGAATTCTTCTAAACCATCTTCTCTGCCAAAAGCTTTCCTTTTCCCAGAAACCCTAGGTGGGAAGAATTGATCACCAGGTCAGTCTGAAGAAAGATTTTTTTTTTTCCCTTAAGGTTCAGCACTTGCAGGAGTTCTCAGGTTTGAAGGCAGTGAGTGACTGCTGACCTCCTTGTCCCATGCCACGGGAACTGGGCTCCAGTGCCAGCTAGAATCACCCCATAGTTGGAAGAAGGAAAAGTCCCAGCCAACTCTAAAGCCAAGGCTGTCCAAAGGCCACATTAGCTTTGCAAGGAAAGCACCTGAAACTTTATTTGGTTTTTTTGCTTTGCTTTTTTCTTATTGTGGTTTCTTTCTGTGTGTATTTGTGGTTTGTGTGTGTGCATGTGTGTGTGTGTATGTTTATGTTGTATGTGTATTGGTGCATGTGTGCAGTGGAGGCCAGAGGTCAATATCAGAAAACTTAGTCTGCCATTCTCCACCTTATTCTTTGAGACAGGGTCTCTTGATGAACCTGGAACTCGCAAATTCAGCTAGCCAAGCTAGCCAGCAATTGCCTGTCTTTGCCTGCCCAGCTCTGGGGTTACAGACGTACTTTCATGCCCAAGTGTTTTACATGGGTGCTGGGGATCCAAACTCAGACTCTCATGCTGGCAAACACTTTACTCACTGTCATTTCCCCAGCCCTGACGGGGTCCTAGCATGGCTGTGCACATCTGTAATCCCAGGATTTGGGAGGTGGAGACAGGAGGATCAGGAGTTCAAAGCCAGTCTTGGGTGTATAGAGTTTGAAAGGCCAGCCTGGGCTACCTGAAATCTTCTCTCAAAAAATGAAATTAAAAACAAAACTCAAAAATATAAATCAATACCTAAGTAAATCCAAGCCTGCGACTTTCTGGGGGAGGTTCTAAAAAAATGGAAAATCTCTAGCTTTCCAAGAGTCAATGAGCAGCTCTTAACTTTACTTTGTGGGCTGTCTTCCAGCTTCCGCTGCCTTTATAGCCTCCTCCTTTCAACTATTGACTGTGACCAGTAGTATACAGACAGCCATTCCTCTGCGTGGATTCTCTAGCCCACACGGCTCTCTGCGAGTCCTTACTTTCAGAAGCTCCACCAGAAGGTGCATCCTAGGAGCTGTCCATCCATTGGCTGAAAGCAAGCACTGGTGGTTCAGACTCCTCCAGGGAGGTTAGTGTTTTCTGTGGGCTATGACTAGAGACCAATGTTTGGCACAAACTTTCTTTCCTGGCCAAAAGCTCATTCCCTCAGTTTATGATTAAAAGAAATTAAAATAAAATTTTGGTATTTGGAGTGGGGGATAAAATTTTGGGAATACTCAAATGGTCTTCAATTTGAAAGTACATTCAATGAAAAGTAAATGTGAATGTATGGGATTTCTTTTTTTAAAAATATTTTATTTATTCATTTTTCAGTCAGAGAGAGAGAGAGAGAGAGAGAGAAAGAGAGCGCACCAGGGTCACCACCTTGTGGGTCTGGCTTATGTGGGTACTGGATAATTGAACCAGGGGCCTTAGGCACTGGAGACAAGTGCCTTAACTGCTGAGCCATCTCTCCAGTCCTAATGTATGGGATTTCTTAAGCCCGGTTTCATTATCACTTAGCTGAAAGTTGAATTATTACTGTCATTATTACTAAGATTCTAGCACCAGAGATGTGCTGGCACACCAGAAAGTGGCCCTGGAGTACACAGCACTTGAGATGGGGTGGAAAAATGGATGGAGAGCATCCATCTCACCAATAGGAAAGGAGATTGTCTCAGCAGAGGCCACCAAGAAGAAGCCAGGGGACAGCCTGGAGGGGACAAGGAGTGCTTGGTGGTGGTGATGTCCTTGGGGGATTCCTGCCCAGACTTCAGCAGCCCAGGGCTCTAACAGTAAATAACCTGCCTCAGAGCAAGCCAGTTTGGGGTTCAGGAACAAGCTTTGTCTCAGCTACACTGCTGTCCAGCCAGAGTGAAAGGTTGACCCACACAGGCCCAGGCCCCACAGTGGGTCATCTGTGGTGGGTACAGACCATTCAAGGCAAAGAAGGAACTAAGCTCGGGGCCCTGCCGGGTTCACAGGGCAAATCTCAACCTGGGCTTCCTCTGGTTTGTTCAGAAACGATGCCAACTTCTGTTTCTGAAGGGCAAGGGGCAATGATGAGCGTCTTTCCTGCATTGTGTGAAACTTCTATTGAGCACGAGGGTCTATAGTTAGATGAGTTGGTGTGAGGATTGAGATAGGAAGTATGTCCACCCTTTGGGTAAATCAATGAATAATGAAGAACAGAACTTGAGGAAGAGCTCCAAGTTCTAGCCAACAGAGGAGCCCGAGGCAGGATCCTGAGCAAGAGATCAGACACCATGAGGATCAGGAGAGGATGGAAACACTCAGGCTCCCTGAAGGAATCTCAAGAACATTCCAGAGGGACCACTAAGAAGCATGGCATGGTCCTCTTGCTAATGGGTCAAATGACATTTTGTTGGAATTAAGGAAAGGAGGGCATTCACTTTGTATTTATATTAGAGACATTTTATTGAAGATAATAGACTGAAATAGACTGAAAGTGTGCCCCTTCCCCATTCATATATTGAAGCCCTATCCTGCAGCATGGCTGCATTTGGAGGGAGAAAGGGATTTCAAAAAGTAATGAAATTTAAAGAACAGTGGACGGACTTGGAGCAAACACACACAAGAATAGAGAGACAAACACCGCATAGTCTCCCTCATATGTGGTTCCTAACCAGGTTAAGCTTAAACACTAAGCAAACCTGACAGGTGAATTGAGAGACTGACAAAAGGAATGGAAGGAATTGAATGGGGGGTGGGAGAAATGCGAGGGCTGGAGAGACTTGTACAATAAGAAAAACCAATAAGCTCTTGAAGAAGCTGTGGGCATCGCCTGGTAAGAAAGACCTTGAATAGAATGAAGCCTAACCCCAAGACAAATTGCTCAGACCTGTAATTCCCTGTCCCAGTCATTGGTTACTTCCCACACTGAGCGAGACCCACAAGGTCCCCAAAATAAGACAGGCTTATGTCAAAGCTCTTAAGTACCTGCCCCAGGCCAAAGGTAAGACTCTATTGCTGAAGACACCGCACTGTCATCACACAACACTGAGAGACCCTGCTAGATCCAGAATGGTAACCAGCTCCAAGATGGCAGCATGTGTAGTGCTGGGAGGTGTTACATGAGCTGCCTGGGGAAATTGGTCAATGATATTTGGAGAAAGCAGAGACCACATATACAGACTGATGTTACGGAAATGCTGAACACACTGCTATATGGAAGAGACCAGCAAGTCAAGAAGTACTCATCTGTGCAATAGTGGTGCTAAACATAGGTGGATAATCAATGGCTTATTGATTGGCTAAGAGGTCTGCTCAGTGGCAAGGAACCCTTAACTGGAACTGGGATCTGTGGCAAAATCTAATGGGGACCAAGAACCCAGGCTCCACGAGGAAACTCCCACTAACCAGAGAGCTACAGAGAGGCTATACCCATTAGAATCTGGCCAAATCAACAATGTTGTCTCATTTGACCTATACTGATCTCACTCTCCCTTGGAGATTCTGTATTTTTCAAAAGGCAGTAAGAGTTGTGGATAACACAATTCTACCAACAAGACATGGGATGATGGCTGACATCTAGGCAGGAGATGAACCCCCCGGGGCCTATAAAATAGGGCCCAAATGAAACCTATGAGAAAGTGGCCAGATAAATAAGAGACCTATCGCCACAGCAAGTCAGATAATCCAGGAAAGGTCAATGGAGACAGACACCAATGATACCCAATACAACCCAAAGCAGAAGCCTAGATACTCCTAAGATCTCAACAATAAAGCAGACTTAAAACTCACCCACCATGACTCAGGGATCTGAGCAGAAGAGGGGGCGGAAAGATGGTGGGGGAGAATATCTAGAGTCATTGCCCCCTCCAGAAACAACACACAAAGAAAAAAAAA
>PVHP010028410.1:0-23184 GCA_004024765.1 Zapus hudsonius | reverse complement strand
TCTGAGCCACGCCCCCAGCCTCACTGTGGATTCTAGACAAGGGCTCTACCTCTGAGCCACGCCCCCAGCTCCTCTGCCACTGAGCCAAATCCCAGGCTTCTATGGTGTCTGTTGAAGGAACAAATTACTGAGAGTAGACCAAGTTGAGCCTGAATGCACAGGTGTGGAATGGCAAGAGCCATGTGTAGGCATGTGCACACCTCTATGGAGGATGCTGGGGGCCTTGACTCTTGACCTGACTCCTGAGGGCCCATGCTAAGATCAGAGTAGAGCCTTGCTCTTAGCTCCTGCCAGGGGTCTGCTCCACTCTGGTCACTCCTCACCCTGCACAGTGACGATCTCTCCTGGATTCACGAGGATCCTGCCTTCTGCTGGCTCTCACCTCTACACTCTTCTCTTGGATACCCTGTCACCTGCCATGTCTCGTCCGATAACCTGGCAGTTCGTCTCTGCCCCAAAGCCCCCTCTCCTCCATTCCCAGCCTTGAAGCTTCACTCAACTCCTCTGCCAGGCTCCAGACAGGGCCTCACCGGAGCCCTTGAGGAGTGAGGGCTGTCTGCAGCTTCCAGGCTCGTCCTGGTTTTCTCTCGGGGTTCCCACCACCTTGGGCTGAAAGAAAGCCTAAGAGGCCAGTGGATTTGGGGTCAGTCAGGCCTAGAAAAGCCCAGAGATGGGAATGGGTAACTTTGAAGCCAGGAGCTAAGACCCTGGTTAACTGGTTTGTTGGTTACATAGTAGATGAGCTAGTTTACTCAAGTGTGAGCTCCCTTTGTTTTTTGAACCTGCACCATGTCTGATGTCTGCTTCTCCCCTTGGCACATGACAGCTACTGGGGCCACAGAGAGGATGGGCCAGTCTAGTCCCAAACAAGGCAAGGAGAAATGTACTTGGTTCTCATCCTGGACCAGTGCTTAGCCAATGATAACCTACAGCCAACTTTGCCCTGTTACCATGTTGGCAATAAAATCAAAAGAAAAATAATACTGTGTGACACATGAAAATGATAGAAATTCACATTTCGGTGTCTAGCAATAAAGTTTTATTGGCACACAGCCACAGACATTCATTTGTGGATTGTCCATGGCCACTTTTGTCTTACAAAGGAAGTTGAATAGTTGAAACGGTGACCTAAAATACTAACCATCTGGCCCTTTTCAGAAAAGGTTTATTGCCTGCTGCCCCTAGACACTGTACCTACTGTCCACCCAGCTGTGGGCAAGCTATCTCTGTTCCCAGGACTCAGTTTCCCTTTTCTTGTGACACTGGGATTGAACCCAAGTCTCCATGCATGATGCTAGCTCTAACACTCGACTACATCCTCATTTTTGTATTATGAGGCACCGTTTCCCTATGTCACCTTGGCTGGCCTTAAACTTGCTCTGTAGCCCAAGCACACTTGGGACTTGCTGGGATCCTTCTTTTTCCACCTCCTGAACCACCAGGCTCTGCTCTGGAAAGCTTAGTGAACAGCACATCCCCTGGAGTGTGGGAGTGGGGATTCCATGGGTTAAGTTCTGTTGCTGGATAGGAACTGTGTCAGGTAAGAGTCAGCCGGATACCCAGGATCTGAATTTTAAGGGTCACACGTCCAAGGACATGAAGGCCTTTGAGCTGGACACAGACTAGGGAAGGGACAGTGACCAAGCTTAGTTTTAAACTATGTGTAGTGATGTGCCAGGGAAAAACCTGTTAGGTGGTAGGAACAGCCATCTTAGCAAAGGTGTAAAGGCTGAGAGAGACCGACAGGCCTAGACCTGCTGAGGTGATGTGGGGCTGGGTCATGGGGACTCTGGGTAATCAGAAGTCACCAACCCCAATCGCTCAGGTTTGACTCCAGGTTAGCCATGATGCCGGCCAAGGGTGGATGTGGGCATCTGGCAGGGGAAAGCAGAGCATTGAGAGCCAGAGGAGGGCACCCTCAGGACCCCATCTCTGGGCCTCTCTCTGCACTCAGCCAACGATGCCAGTGCTGTTGGATGAGCCCGCTAGTGGGCGGGAACCTAGAGGGGGTGCTGCCAGGACTGGGGCCGCCTGGTCCTGCCCCTGGCCTCGGGCAGCCGATGGAGTCCAGAGCAGAGGCAGGCTGCCACAGGTGGGATGGGGGTTGGGGGCTCCCAACAAAGGCCTATTCTTCAGGGTTTAAAAAAGTCTCACAAGCTGTCCAACTTTCCTTCGTTAGACGCTCCAGGAAGTTTCCCCTTCGAGGCTGTTCAAGATATGTGTCTGATAAGTGCTTGATTTGAGTCTTAATTATTGCCCCAAGATCGTGATGTAGACAATGGTTGAGTGTTTGTTTTATACCTCCCCTCACTGGGAAGGGGAACACAAGCCAGGTGCCAGGAAAGGGGACCCGGTGACCCTAGACTTGGTGGGTGCCCATACTGTCTTCCTGGGGAGGGAAGAATCAGAGTTTGATGTGTGACCCAAGGTGTGGCCACGGGCTTTGGGCCATCCATTTGGCAACAAGTCTGTGATGGCAATGGATGGCCAACATTGAAGGGATCTGCTTGGCCAAGGACTCAGCCCCAAGGGTGGGCTTGGCAAACACTGGACAGCAGCATGAGGACACCCAGAGGTGGGGAGTTTCCCAGGGCTGTCCTGACCCTGACTGAGGTCTCAGGCCCCAGGAGGAAGTATCTGGTTCCACAGTTCCATCTGTGGCCAGCTGGATGAGAAGGAGGAGAGGAACCCTGCTACATTCCCCCCAACTACAACTGAGCCTCACCAGGCTCACAAGGTGCCAGGGCCTGGCTGGGGTCACCCCTTCCAAGGGACCTCGTGATTCCAGTGAATCGAGGTCTCTCCACAATAGTAGGTTGAGCACCCTCTCTGGTTCTTGGATGCCTCTCATGCCTATTCCAGACTCCCCTCCACCCACCCTAAGTGCCCCCTCAGGAGGTTAAGAAAGGCCTATGATGCCCTCAGGATTCAGGGACCGGGCAGGACACACTCAGCTACTAAGCTTCAGGTGGGAAGAAGCTCTTCTTAAGGTTGGGGGGAGGTAGCTTTGGGAGATGGTCCCCCCCCCCAAGTCATGCACAGAGACAGACACATACAGGCACACACGTGCACAGTGTACACTCACTAAGCCAGGCCTTCCAGGAACTCCAGAAGGCTCTCACAGGCATGAGGGGGACAGTGATGTGCTGCCCAAGAGTGCCATAAGACCCTCTGTAAGTCAGCGAGAGACTAAGGGACTGCTCACGGTCACTTGGGCAGAACCTACACCCACCATGACCTTGGCAGCCACTTACACCATGGTCTCCTTTGGAGGAGTTGCAGCCTCCTTTGGAAGAACCACAACTCAGCCCTCACACCTCTGTGGATTTCCCTTGGGATGGGATGACCAGCTCACAACTAAGCCTCCAGTTGAGACCAGGAAGCCATTTTGATCCATGATGAGAAGAGGAAGTTCCGGTGGCCCCAAAACAGAAACAGGAAGCTGGGAGGGGGCCATGGATAAAGAACGGGAAGGGGGGCACACACCCACCAGATGCGGCCAGAACACCCCAGCCCCCCTGGACCCTACACCAGCAGCTGTGTCTAGTTATCTGTCCCCAACTTCAACACCTCTGTGTGCCGGCATGAGTCGGCCCAGGGCCGACTTGCTAAGGGTTCCTGACTAAGGACGCTGACTAGCCATTGTCCAATCGCCACAGCTGGTCTGCTTGCCACGGACAAGCTTCTAGAGCTTTCCTGTCCCTGGCCATCATGTTTCCTGTCCCTGAAATGTTACCATGCACAGACCTGGCCTGCCTCTCTCCTTGGCCCACCATGTTGTTTATAGAACCTTCCTTCTCCTGAACAGGCTGTGAGTGAACCTGTTCGAGTCTCCCATTGGCCACTGTTCCTCCCAGCTGCCCTGTTCCATGTGGCAGGACCCCAGGCCCCACCCTCACTTGGTGGCTACACTCTGGACTGTTTTGGTCCCCTCAGCTGAGGCCAGAACTGGGGTTCTGTCCCATGGCCACCACTGCTTCACACGGTCCTGGGCTGAGAGAATTTTCAGCTGGTGCTTTTGTTTCTCCTCCTGTTTACTGTATGAAATGAGCAAGCTCAGCCCCTTGTCCCCCTGAACAGCAGGCTAGTGGGGTCTGGCATCATGCACCAACCCCTGGAAATGGGGGCTTCCCACTCCCACAAGGCCCGGCCTGGCCGGGCTGCAAGGGAGGCAGAGAACAGCTCTTGGCCTGGTCCTCCTCCCCGGATTTGGAGGTTCCTGTGGGAAGACTCTAGTGGCCAGTGGTCAGGAGCCAAAGCCCAGGGGACAGAAAGACATATGTCACCAATTTCAGTTCTGCCACGGCTGGCTTTAGGCAGCTTGGGACTTCCCAGATTGGAAAGACAGTCTGGGGGACCAGGACTTGTGGTGGGGTTGGCTCTTGGGACTTCTCTCTCTCTCCCACCAAAGCAGATCCTTTCAGGACTTCTCATTCATCAACCCAAGATTACAGCAAGATTTCCTTGGTTTTTTGAACCCCCCCAAAATAAAGACTTGAAGGATTACAAATGTCCTAGGGGTATCTGGGGAAATTCTCCAGAACACGAGTGAGGGATGCCAGGTGGCCAAGTCTCTCTCCCCAGACTAAAGGATGAGGCAGAAGCCATAGGAACCCCCCAAAGGCCTGGCCACCTCTTCAGACCCTCGGGTTGTTTCCCGAAGGAAACACAAAAGGAATGCTCTGGGCAGGTGAGCCAAGTCCCGGCCTGGGCCCAGGGCGGTCAGCCTCCGAGTGAGCCGGGAAATGGCTTGGCCTGAGGTAGCACATCTGACTGGACCCTGTGCTCGGGAGATCAGTTGTGAAACTTGCTTCAAACCCCCAAACCACAAAAACGGCCGATTTTCTCAGCTCTGCTCTTACATCTCTCAGAGCAGCCCAGGAACCTATATGATCTCCATCCGAAAGAGGCCAGGCTCGCTTCCAGCCATGGGCACCTGTGAACACCTCCTGCATATTGGCATCCAGGTCCCATTCATCCCCTTTGCAAATGCGGGACCTGGAGAAAGAGAGGGCCTGAGGAGCCTTCTAGAGAAATCAAGGCAGAAGGATCTAGAAGCTTCTAGGCTGCCTCAGAGACAGAACTCTCCAACACTCTTACCAGGGGAAGATGGTGTCTGGCAGATGCAAGGTCCCAAAGTGGGTTCTGGAGAAATGACCTTCCATTGGAGAAAAGTTCACAGAAGTGAGACGTCTCTTCATGTCTCTCCATCACATGTGAGGAGTCCTTCCTCACCCAGAGCCTGGTTATGGCAAATGGAAAAAAAAAAAAAAGGCTGTCATCAAGCAAGTGTCCCAGGGGAGCATCTCAAGTGAAGGGACACACTGCTTTTCCAGCTCCGTTGTGAGTGACTGTTAAAGCTATCTTCAAATGAAAGGAAGCTTCCCATGGTGCTCAGGGCAGGCAGCAAGGGGCTTGGAAGACCCATTTCCAGAAAGTGTCCTGCTTGTAGACCGGTCACTACACCACCCTTCCTGCCAGCCATCCCCTGCTACCAGATGAAGCCAGGTGGGGATCCCAGGGCCCAGGGGCCTGTCCTCACCAAGGCCCAGCAGCCTTTCCAGCCACAGCTTCCATCTTGGAGGAGGGACAGACCCCACCCCCATCCTGTAGTAACTTTGTGGTGATCCCAAAAGCAAAACAAGATTAGCTGGGTGTGGTGGCTCTCGCCTTTAATCCCAGCCCTGAGAAGACAGGTAGGAGGATAGATGTGGGTTCAAGGCCAGCCTGGGACTGCAGAGTGAGTTCCAGGTCAGCCTGGGCTAGAGTGAGATCCCACCTTGGGGGGCAAGATGAAGGAAAAAAAATACCACATCAGGTCATCACTATAAAAGACCACATCAGGTCGTCACTATGCGTGCCCTTCTATGTCTTTCCCTGTTCTAATGTTCACTTTATCCTGTCACACATAGAGAAGACCGTGTTCTGGCTATGACCACTGCCAGAGCTCAGAAAATCCTGCCTAAGGGGCTGGTGGCCTGGGAATTGGCCCCTTCCCCACCCAAGACAAGGCCAAGGTCAAGGGTACAAGATGAGGGAGACCATCTGAGAAGCAGGCTGAGAGCATTCACCAGCAGTGAGCCCAGAACAGAGCAGAAGATGGTGAGCACTTGTGTGGTCCTGGCCTCGTGGGCAATAACACATGTGTCACCAGTATGCTGTGTGCCCTTCTGCATGTGAGCGTCAGGGCATGAGCCGTGTGGAGCTTCCATGTGGGAGCCTTGGCTCCCTGTATCTCCAGGTGTGTTTATGTACCTGTTCTCTCAGCCCCTGCCCAGGGTGGCCAGGCCTGGCACAGGTACGGATCAGACAGCCGAGGACAGGAAGGAGGGATTCTAGCTGTGACCGTGCCCTCATGCTTTGAGGACAACGCATGGTGGATCGGGTGTGGCTTGACTCTTGGGATCCTGGGTGTTCTGAGGAAGTGACTAGAAAGTGACCTCAGGTACAGAGGAATAGCCAAGTGGGTAGGGATGGGCAAAAGCCATAGGTATGGAGGTGTGGGGAGGGCCAGGGCGCGAGCTGGGCCAAGGCCTGAAGCCATAAGGACGATGGTGGACGATCTTGAGGACTGTTGAAAAGGGTCACTGTGCTCAGAGAATAGGCGCAGGAGAGAACGGGATGGCTGGGGTGAGAAGTGACAGTGGCCAGGGACGAAGTGTGCAGGCCTGCACAGGCAAGGTGACGTGTGCAAGAGCTGGGATTCCTGTGTCCACGGCCATGGGTGCATGCATGCGTGGCTGTCCGAGGGGGCTCAGGCCTGGCCTTCGGGCCTCTCTCTCTCTCTTCTTCATCCTCTGGCCCCTGTCTCCACAGCCTCACTCACCACAGCCATGACAGTGAAATTAAGACAAGCCGCATGTCGCAATTACGTTTCCTCTCGAACCCAGGACCTACAGAGATTAGCCGAGAGCCCCAGGTGCACTGGGTGATAACACCCCCACCCCACCCCATTTCCTAATCTCTGATTCATTTTCAACTGATAACAGGATGAGGACTAAGGTAACTAAGAAATGAAATATCCTGGCAGGTCCTCATCGGCTGAAGCCAGCTGCTTTGCAGGGGCAGCAGACATCAGAGAGGCTAGGATAGTGCCGAGGCAGAGGGGGGCTGCGGGAGGGAGAGAGGATGGAAGGTAAGGAGAAAGGGAAAGGGAGAGGGGAGAGGGCAAGAGAGACGCAGAGAGAAAGAAGAGAGAAAGGGGATGAAGGAAGGAAGGAGCAAGAAAGAGAAGGAAGGGGATGGGGAGTTGGGAGAGGAGCAGGTGGATGGGGAGAGACAGTGACACAGAAAGAACAGATGAGATGGAGGAAATGGAGAAAGAAGAAAAAGTTCAAGAAAAGAGAGAGAAGGTGATAGAGAAAGAATAGAGAAAGGGAGAAAATTTAAGAAAGAGAAGGAAGAACACAGAGAGAGAATAGGAGAGAAACTAGAGAGAGAGAAAGACAGGAGAGAGACAGGGAAGACAGAAAATAGAGAGGTAGAAAGACAAAGAGGAAAGGGGAGGGAGTGAGAAGAGAGGGGAAAGAGAAAATGAGACATAGGAAGAGAAAATGGAGAGAAATGAAAGAGAAAGAGGAGAAACAGGAGAGATAGACCCATGCCTGGAGTCAGGGTCAGGTACTGGGAAGGAGAGACACCCAGGAGAAGGGCCTAGGTTGACAGATGGCTTGGGGACTGAGGACTTCCTAAAGAGACTGAGGAAGAGATGGAAAGAGAGACAAGGTGACCCAAAGTCAAGAGACATGGAGATCTACGTTTAAAAATATCATCACAAACCCCATTATTTTCTACAATGAATACACTTTAACAATAGTGAGAGAGAATGGAGGAAGTTGGTTGGTCTGGTCCTCCCTGGGCATTGCCCATGAGGCCTGGAGAATGGTGGAGGGGCAGTGGTCTCTCTAACTGGACACCTGAGGGCATGGGTCCCAGCTGGCACAAGGGATTCAAGGACAGCCACACCTCACGGAGCCACGAGCCACACCCTCAGAGCCTCTGTTGGAGCAGGCTGGAGCTGGGGGCAACACACAGCTGGAGAGGCTAAGCCCCCTATTCCCTATCCATGAGGCCCAGCCAGGGCAAAGGGACAGAGTAGTGCCTTGGGGATCCTTGGGGTCTGGTGAGGCTGGACAGTCATGGTGGATATGTCTCGAAGGATGGGGTGTGCTTTACTTGCAATGGAACAGGGACCTGAGGCCAGGGGAACAGGAGAGGCAGGATCCCCTGTTCCAGGCTCTACTTGTGTCTGGGAAAGAAAGGCAGAGAGCCTCCTCTCCACTTCCCCTCCTGACCCCAGCTCTGAGTCCTGGCAGAGGAGAGCAGGGAGGTCCCCAGCTACGCTCACTCTTGGGTGCCTGCATCAGTTCCTTCCTTGCAACAGACAGGGGAGCAGACAGCTACCCATGTGAGGGGCATAGGGACTGAGGGACTCCGGGGTTCCAGGTCTTCCCTGAGCAGGAAGCGGGGAGAGGGGGTCCCAGAACAATCATGGAAATTGCTGTGGGCTCCCCAGAAAGGAATGAGCAGGGGGCTTCAGGAAAAGACATGTCCTCCATTCTCAGAGCTGGGCAAGAGGAGAGAGCGTGTCGCAGAGGAAGTGTGATGAGTTGATGCCAAGGCCAAAAAGGCGCGAATCACAGAATCACAAAGCCCAGGGGGACTTGGCCCTTCTGGGTCCTGTTGGCATTTCAGTAAGTCCCTCTGTCTTCCCAAACCATGAAGGACAGCAGGTGACTTGCCTCAGGCCTAGGACCAGGGAGGCTCGCCTTGACCCTTCCTGGCACAGGGTAGCTACCCCTCTGATTTACCATGCCCGCCCCGGTGCCCTGACTGCTGGAGACCACAGGAAGCGCTGGCCCAGCTCAGCACTTCCCTTTTCTGAAATCTGCCCCCAGCAGCCTGGTGGCCAGGGAAGGCAGACTTCCCGCTGCCCCCGCGCTGGGCTCTTCCCACCGGTCACAAGTGGTTTGTTCCTGAGCTTCCCTGGGTAGAGGTGACCTTCTTACCACAACCACAGATCAGTTATTTATCAGAACAGGAAAGATGGCACCAGAGATATGTCCTCACCCCCCCCAGGAGGGCCTGACCTGCTCCAACGACCACGCGCCTATTCCCCACATCACACGGGGCTGCTCACCACATCACACGCAGGGGTGTGGCTGGCATGGGGGGGTGCTGGAGAGTCATGGAACAGGAGGCCTCATGGACAGGTATGGTGGGATGTGGGCCCCGTGGGCTCTTTGTGAAGCTGGGGCCTTTGGGTCCTCTGAGAGACACCATTCCTCTGGGCAGCTCTGTCCCCTGACAGGAAATCCCCTGGGATCAGGGCCCTAGGTGGATCCCTTAATCATCTACCTGGAATGACACGTGGCTCCACCCCTGGGGACTCAGGACTCACCAATGAGAAAGGGAAGTGGCCATAAGTGTTCCTCAACAGCAGCACGCTTATAAAAACATTTTTATTGACAACTTCCATAAATATAAACAACAGACCATGGTCATAATCCCCAATGACCACGCTCTCTCTTACTTCTCCAAATCCCCCTCCACTGAATCCCTTCTTCCCAACCAGTCTTTCTTCTATTTTGATGTCGTCATTTTTTACCTCCTAGTATGTAGGTCTTCAACCAAAAGAGGTTTTAAGATATTTGTTTATTTATTTATTTGCCCGGAGAGAGAGAAATGAGAGGAAAAAGAGAAGGATGAGAGAGAGAGAAAGAGAGAGAGAATGGGCATACCAGGGCCTCCAGCCACTACAAACAAACTCAAGATGCATGCACCACTTTGTGCATCTGTCTTAATGTGAGTCCTGGGGAATCAAAACCAGGTCCTTAGGCTTTGCAGGCAAGTGCCTTAACCACTGAACCATCTCTCCAACCCAACAGTGGCCTGTTGATTATACTTGAGCTGAGCAATGCTGTAATCAGGGACACTGCATTCCTGGCCAGGACCCACTCAGTGCTGGAAATATTTTCCACCATTACTGTCAATCACGATGATTCCAAATGTCCCTGCAAAGCAAAAGGACCCAAGTTTGATTCCCCAGTGCCCACATAAAACCAGATGCAAGGGAAGGCTCCTGTGTCTGGAATTCATTTGCATTGGCTGGATGCCCTGGCTTGCCTATTCTCTCTCTCTCTCTCTCTCTCTCTCTCTCTCTCTCTCTCTCTCTCTCTCTCTCTCTCTCTCCCTCTCTCTTGAATAAATAAAATATTTATAAAAGAATTTATAAAAGAACATAGAAATAGACAGTGGGAGTCAATAAAAATGTTATTTAAGAAGAGCAGTAAGAGCCAGAGGATGGGGAGGAGTGCTGTGGAACGGTCTTCTTGTGTGGCTGTTGTGTTCACTAATGCCCAGCAGCTGTACTTACCTATACAAGACTGGGCCCATGGGTTTTCCATCATGAATGAGAGGACGGCTCATGAGGCTTCACCCCTCACTGAAGAGATACTGGTAGTTAATGGTTGCTAAGGGAAGGAGAAATATTTTCTTCATTGGTAAATTGCCCATGCTCTGGGAAACAACCCCCCAACCCATGCCCATGCCAGCAACCCCAGTTAGCTCATGGGCCACCAGAAAGGACATCAACACTAGTAGGAAGGAAGAGGCACCGTGGAGAGGGAGGGCAATGGAGAGTGAATGTAATCCAACTGCATTAGATACATGTATGAAATTGTCACATAAAATAAAAATAGCAGGCTGCTCTTTAGGGAAAAGAGAAAAATCACAGCTAGCTAGGCCTGGTGGCTCATGCCTGTAATCCTGGCACTCCAGAGACTTGCAGGTTTGAGGCCAGCCTGGGCTACAACAGTGAGAACTTGTCTCAAAAAAACAAATAAGCAAGCAAACTAAAACTCATGTAGCTTTCCAAAGAAATCAAATAGCCTGTGCTGGTTAAACCCGATTGTCAACTTGTCTGTGCTGAAAGCTCCTAGGAGATTTACAAAGCACATTCCTGGTGCATCTGGAGGCATTTCTAGAGGACTGTCTAAGGAGGGGGGTGGGGGAGATGGAAAGGGAAGAAAGAATCCTGTGACTGTTGGCATCCTCTGTTTCCTGGCCTCCATGCTGTGAGCATCCATCCCCTACCCCCACCGCCATCATTCCAGGCAGAACCCAGGAGCTAAACAAATCTTTCTTTCCTTAGAGTTATCAAAGTTTGATTAACGAATGCATAACCCTTCAAAGTAGCTTCACTGCTCAGTGGATGGGTTACCCAGAAAATTAATAGTGCCTGAAAGAGTTACGATGACAACACTGGAAACTCATCTGAGGAAATTTCACAAAAGACACCACAGAGGTCTGAACACAAGGAAAATACGAGAGGCTAAGACTGTAAGAAATTAGAATAAGAAGGGTTGACATGCATATGATAAGATCGGTCGGACAGAAATGGGGAAAAAAATCAAGATGCACTGATCTTTGAGAAATTTCTAGAACGAGGCAATAACTTCACATTGAAATATACACTGAGTCCTAAGAAAACACAATCAGGAGCAAATGCAGGGCTTGGGAGATGACTCAGGAAAGCACTTGCAATGAGCATGCAAGCATGAGGACCTGAGTTTGGATGCCCAGGACCCACATAAATGCCAGATGGGCATGGTGACCTCATACTTGGGAAACAGAGAGGGGATGCCCTGGGGCAAGCTACCTAGCTACATGAGCTGAATCTAGGAGCTCTGTGTTCAAATGAGAGACCCTGTCTCAATAACTAAGCTGAGAGAAATTGGGGAAGACACCCAGTGTCAACCTCTGTCCTCTACGCCTATGCACCTGTACACACACACACACACACACACACACACACACACAGAGCCAAAACACATCCTTGTAATTCCTACATTGGAAGGTTAACTAAGCTATAGAAAAACAATCAGGATACAGAGCTGGAGCAGCTGTTAAGACGCTTGCCTGCAAAGCCTAGTGATCTGGGTTTGACTCCCCCAAACCTACGTAAAGCCAGATGCACAAAGTGGCACATGCATCTGGATTTCATTTGCAGTGGCTGGAAGCCCTGGTGCACCCATGCTCTCTGTCTCTTTTCTATCTCTCTTGGCTTGCAAATAAATGTGTTTGGGGAGGGTCTTGCTAAGCAGGCGAGATGACAGACTTTTTCAAACAAGTTGATGTTAGTGGGGTGGGTGGGGATTGGGCCAGGCTAAACTGCTTCTCTTTGAACAGGCACTTTGGACTTAAAAACAGTGAAAGCCAAGATCAAAATCTGAGATATGCCCCTGAGAAGAATGAAATCAAGTAGCAAGAGAATCCCAGCAGGTCATCCTGGTATGTATCCCCACAAGGTCGTGTGGGTGGGGTCAAAGGCTGGGGTTGGTCAGAGGAGAAGCACTCATCACCCTTTGCCCACATCTTCACCTGGCCCTTCCTCTAATTCTCTTCCAAATGCCTTCCCTGGTGCTTCACCTGATGCAACTTCTCTCCCTTAGGAACCATCCTAGCCTGTCTTGAAGGTTCCCTAGACCCATCCCAGAGAGAGGACCCTCGGAGGAAGGCCCAGCCCCACCCCAGGCAGCACAGCATAATGGGTGGCACCTTTGCCAGAAATGCCTAACAGCACCAACTTAAGGGAGGAAGGATTTATCTTGGTTCACGGTTCAGGGATTTTAGGAGAGCTTGTTGGACTTCTCTGTGGCAGCCAGAGCTGGCAGAATAGCTAGTTCGCATCTCGGATCAGAGGCAGAGAGTTGGGTAAGAACCAGAAATAGATCAGATCACCTTCAAGATCTGCCCTCAACAACCCACTTCTGCTAGTGGGGTCACAGTCCCAAGGTCCACAGCCTCCCAAATCATCACCCTAGCTAGGGGTCAAGTGTTCAAGTACATGAGATGTGGGGACCGTTCACATTAAACCATAACAGCCTCTAACTTCTGTTTCTGCATGGGGAAGTTGGCACTCACGGGTCATCTCTCAGCCATGGCTGCTGGACCAGAATAGTAAGACAAAGGTGGAGACAGAAATAGCAGCCAGGGCTGGAGAGATGGCTCAGTGGTTAAGGCACTTGCCTCCAGTGCCTAAGGCCCCGGGGTTCAATTCCCCAGTGCTCACATAAGCCAGACCCACAAGGTGGTGGCCCTGGTGTGCTCTCTCTCTCTCTCTCTCTCTCTCTTTTTCTCTCTATATATCTCTCTGCTTGAAAATGAATAAATAAAATATTTTTAAAAATAGCAGCCAGGCGTGGTGGCGCACACCTTTAGTCCCAGCACTCAGGAGGCAGAGGATCAAGTTTGAGACCATCCTGAGACTACATAGACCCTACCTTGAAACAAGCAAACAAACAAACAAACAAACAAAAATTAGCAGTGACAAGAATATCAAATAAAAAATAAATATATAAATAAATAAATATATCAAATACACTTGCATCTTGACTTACAATGGAATTACATCCTGATAAGCCTATTGTATGTTGAAATTATCTGCTATGGTCTGAATATATCCCCCAAAACCACATATGTGTTGGAAACTTAATTCCTACATTAATGATATTTGAGGAGAGGGCTTTTGGGGATATCGGTAGAATTAGCTGGGATCGTAAACGTGAAGGCCCCATCAGTGTCCTCTGTGACTTTATAACAAGAAGAAAGACCAGAGCTGGCCGACTTGCTTAAGCCCTCTGCCCTACAGGATGGAGTGAGGAAGTTCCCCCATATCCCCAGTCCATGCTATAATCTGTTTTCCCACCCTCCAAAGTTATAAGCCAAATAAACTTCTAACTTGTTTGTTTTTTAGACATGGTCTCCCTCAGTTGTCCAGGCTGGCCTCAACCCCAAGCTCCTCCTGCCTCGGCCTTTAACATAGCTAACTTTCCCAGGATGTGCCGCTGGGCCAGGCTTCAACTTCATAAAGTTTTAGTCTTTTGCTAGGGTAGTAGAAGATTGATAAAATGCGAAATGGATCCAGTAAACCTGACCTGCCAGACATCATAGTTCAGCAGCATGGAAGCCTCTAGAACATCAGTCCTTTCTCCTCTCATCACAGAGCTAACCAGGAGCCTGGAGCTCACTGCCTCATCACAAGGGACCATTTCACAGGCCCAAGAAAAATATCCACCTTCAATGTACAGTCTCCACAGGGTGCATATCTCTTCTGCGTCCTATAGAGGCAAAAAATCATACATGGTGGCATTGTTAAGTCTGGGGCCATCTGTACTGACAGCCCACGTGAGGCCCACACAGCTGGCATAAGAACTCCAGGAGGCTTCCCACTCTGCTGCTGATGGGGAAACTGTGCCTTTCCTCAGTGATGGGAGCACCCTAGGGAGATGGCACATTCAAGGACCTGTGGGATGGGAGATGAGACTTGGCCTTGTAGAGTTCTTGGGTGCAGAACAGAGGGAAGGTGCCCTGGGGCAGGAGTCAGTCAAGGGTGCAGCCAGGAGTTGGGAGTATGGAAGTTCTCAGAGGCTCCAAGCGTGAGACTTTTTTCTGGATGCGCCCCATCCCTGGGAGTCAGTGAGGAAACCAAAGGCAGGCAAGGTGCCGGACATCGTCTGTGAGTCTGGCTTTCCATGGAGCCAGGGGGCATCCGAGACATTGGAGGGGATGAGGTAGCTTGAGTGCGGACCTTGGGGTCAGCCCCAAGGAGTCCAGCTCTGGAGTCCTGAGGTGCAGGGTTAGGGTTCCTGCCAGCGGGTGACTCAGGCCCTTCTCAAGAGCAGCCACCCCCACACCCGCCTGGCACTGGGGACCACTTCCTAGCTTCATCCCATCCTGGCTGGGAGTATGACTTGTGCCCAGGAAGGCCAGCTCAGCAGCCTCCAGGAGGGCTGGAGCCGGGGCTGGGGGCAGCACTTTGCAGCTGACCAGGAGGAAGAAAGGGTGTGCCCAGAGCCACCTAAAGACACCATGCCTGTGGCCAGACAAAGCCTGGGAACCTCTGGAGAGAGGTGCCCACCCTGCAGCTGCCCTCCCTCGGGCTTCACACTGGGAAGGGGGTCTTTGGTCTTCTTTGTCCAAGTTTTCAGTCCATAGGCCTAGCTGCTGCTTCTGATGCTATTAATACTCCTCGGGCTCCAAGGCCCAGAGGCAGTGACCAGTGCTGACCCTTGTGCCTTTCAGTGGCCAGTGATGGATCACAGTGAAAGTCACTAATAGGGGTGCCCTTGCTGGGCAATGGCTGTTCTGCCCTGTCCAGTAAGGCCAAGAAGGAATCCCTGGAGCCCAGCATTCACTCACTTTCTTTGTCTTTTTTTTTTTTTTTTGAGCCATTGTGTAATCAATCCATGCTGGCCTCAAACTCCTGATCCTCCTGCCTCAGCACCCCCAGTGCAGGGATGACGGGAGCACACAGCCTAGCTTTGCCTCACTGTGTGTGCCGGGCCGCCTGCAGGAAGGTGTGGCAGCCTTGATGCTCAGAATCCCACTGCCGAGGCCTGTAACTTCCAGGAAGAGCCCTCAGGCCCAGGAGAGCCAGCTGCCCCACCTGCCTTCTCCTCCCCACCCGCCACCCATCCCGAAGTGACCACCAGTCCGTTCACATTTTAGTGGCGCCTGGGGCTCTTTGGGACAGAAGGGTCTGCCTCTGGGGCGGAATGTCAGGCTGACCCAGTGAGTCAGAGGCCTCTAGGGCCCTGATCTCTAAGATGGGCCCCCACATGCTGGAAGTCCAGAACCAAGGGTTTGGAGCAGGTCTTATCATGGCCTGGGGCAGCTGGTGGCTCTCAGCCTAGATCAAGGAGGTCCCCTATAACTTGTGCTGGTGTCAGATGTGGTATCTCCACCTTCATCTGACGTCCTATGTGCAAACCAAATGGTCCCTGCTGAACACCTTGGATCAGACCAGAGGGGTGAGGGGAGCTCTCCAGGGTGGAGAGAGGTACTTGGCTCAAATAGGACTGAGAGCTCCTTTGAGACAGGATGACTCCTGTGGGGAAGGATGCAGGGGACGGGAACATTCCCCAGCCCCAGGCTTCTGCAACCAGCTCCCTACCACAAAGGGAAGCCTGGCCTCCACTCCTGCCCCACTTCTCGGAAGTCCCCACTGCCCTCTGCATTCCTTCCAGGGCCAGCACGCCCCGGCTCCAGGGTGGCCAAGGAGAGGCTGGAGGACTTCTGAGATGGAGAAGCGGCCTGTGGCCCAGGGTTCCAAGAGGCAATGTCTGGAAATTCTTCAGTCTGCCTGTATGGCAAGGGAGCCAGCCTGGGTTCATGTTCATGGGGCGGGGAGGGAGCAGGGTGATATGTCTGTCTGTCTGTGTGTTATGTGATGTCTGAAGGCTGTCAGCGTGCGAGGTGTGTGTCTGCTGTGTGAGGTCTGTAGACTGTGTGGTATGTCTGCTCTGTACATATGTGGTGTGTGCCTGTGTACTGTGATGTCTGTGGGCTCTCTGGTGTAGTGTGTGTATCTGTGTGAGTTTTGTGTGGTCCTTATGGGCTCTGTCTATACGGTGTGTGCTCTGTGTGTGGCATGTTTCTGAGCGTTGTGTAACATTTCTAAACTGTGCGTTTGGCATGTGTGCTTTATGCGTGTGCCATACATCTGAATTAATGTTGTATGATGTCTGTGGGCTGGTGTCTGTGTGGTGTGTATGCTGTGTGTGGCATGTGTCTGCATATAAGTATGATGTCTGTGGGCTATGTATGCTCTGTGTGCGAGTGTTGTGTAACATCTCTGTGTCTGTGTGGTGTGTATTCTCTGTGTGTACATAAATGCATGATCTCTTGGGGTGTGTATGGCGTGTGCTCTGTGCATGTCAATGGGCCATCTCGATGTGTGTGTGTGTGTGTGTGTGTGTGTGTGTGTGTGTGTGTGTGTGTGAGCCTGTGTGCAGTGTGTTCACTCTCCAGTGGGAGCAGAGGTCTGATCAGAGCCCCGGTGGAGAATAAGCGTGCAGTGTGTGTGCCAAGCCTGGGACACAGAAGCTCCAGTGACCATGAGGTCTAGGGAAAGCTTGAGTTCCCCTGGGCAGCTACCTACTTCTAAGGTCTTGTGAGGGCACAAAGCCTGGTGGACTCAGCTCAGGACCCTGTTCCCCACCTTCTCCTTCTCTTCCTCTGCAGAAGTTACTCAGTAGCCTCAAGGATGGGCCATCGGGAGACACTTCTCTCCTCTCTGGTGGCCAGGCAGTGCCCTGGGTATCCAAGAAGGCAGAGGAGCCAGGTGAAGACCCACGATGGCCAAGGTCTGTTCCCCACCTGTTGCAGTCAGCTTTCTAGTTGCTGCTTAGGAAGAACCCAAACAAAAGCGGCTTGTGGAGGAATGGGTTTATTTGGCTTACGGACTGGAGGGGAGACTCCATCCTGGCAGGGAAAACGATGGCATGAGCAGAGGGCTGGACATCACCTCTGCCACAGCGCTGCAAACAGCGGCAGGAAGGTGTGCCAAACACTGGCAAGGGGAAGCTGGCTTATAACCCCCATAAGCCCGCCCCAACAACACAGCTCTAGTGAGGTTGTAATACCCAAACTGCCATCAGCTGAGGATCGATCTATCAGAACACATTCATTTGTTTGTGGGGGACACCTGGATCAAACCATGACACCACCTCATAGGACCTCACAGCAGGAATCTGCCCATCACCTGAGGTTCCCACCCCCACTCCAAGTCCAGCTTCATTCCCCCAGCCAATCACATGATCACCTCCTTTCTCTGAGACCCCTTCCATGGTCAGTAGACTGGTCATTCCAGAGACCTGGGTAGGAGCACCCCTATGGCAGGCACATAGCACTCTAAGCCAGGTTCCATGGCTGGGTTGTTCCCACTGAATGGCTCTGGCCCAGACATAGGCTCTAGGCTCGGTGAGGCCATTCTGGGAATGAGCATTGTGAGTCTTGGGACCTGGGCCCGGGACACAGCAGTTGGGAGCAGTGGGCTCCTTTGTGGGCCTTAGAGAGACATCCTGAAGCCGGGTCTCCCGGGGCCCTCAGGCCTCTTGAAGCCTCCTCTGCATCTTTTATTCTCAGCCTCTTTGGGCCCTGGAGATCCCTCCTGGATGCCTCAGCTCTCGGTCTGAAGGGGAGGGAAGAGGCTGGGCCTGTGGGGTCAGACTGCCTAACCCTCCAAGCCTGGGCCAGGGCCAGGACTCAGCCCCTCACCCACCCCAGAGACCAAAGCAAGGATTGGTGGAAAGACCAGTAAGTTCAGCTATCATCATGTGTGGCCAGGCCACAGGTCAAAGATTTGCTGACAGTAACCCAAGAAGAATTGATCTGGTGGGGGAGGTGATAGAACTCTGTCCCTTCCCAAGGACTGTGGGCAGAGCCAGTGGTCAGCAGAGCTCACTTGGAGGTGAGCTATTCTGGAACCCCTGCCATGGTTCCAGATCTCCCAGAAGCAGAGAAACAATGATGCGACTTTGGTATTACCCACCTTAGGGCTGATGTACCAGTGTGCCAGGCTTGCCAGGGAATGACAGCGGTCAGGAGGCATATGCTCCAGCCTCTGAGGCTCTCACTGGTTTGAAAAACAGGAGACATTAAGAAGCCCTAACCTCTGGCTAGAGAGCTGGCTCAGAGGTTAAGACGCTTACCTACAAAGTTTAATGACCCAGGTTTGATTCCCCAGTAAAGCCACATGCAGCTAGAGGCCCTGGTATCTTTGTCTTTTTTCTACTTGCAAATAAATAAATAAAAAGAAGCCCCAACATCCTTCAGGGACCAAGGCTGGACTAGAGGGTCT
The DNA here is from genome assembly GCA_004024765.1 of Zapus hudsonius. Classification (NCBI taxonomy): domain Eukaryota; kingdom Metazoa; phylum Chordata; class Mammalia; order Rodentia; family Dipodidae; genus Zapus; species Zapus hudsonius. The sequence continues at coordinate 4,541 of PVHP010028410.1, read as the reverse complement.
TTAAGACAGCATGCCTCAGTGGCTCTTGCTGTCTTCACAGTGACCACAGCTCACCGTGGTCCTCCACCCAAGTATCCTCCACAGGATGTAGAAGCAAGAGAGAGGCAGTGGGTGACTGCCCAGAGCAGCTCCAGGTGAGGCTGGACATCCAGCTGTCCTGCACACACACCACCATCAAGATGGGGGAGAAGAGGCAGAAAGAAGCCCTCTCCCCAGCTAAGCCCACCCTGAACACACTTGGCCACCTGCCTGCAAGCCTGCCCGGGGAGAGAGAGAGTGGGGTCTGTGTGCCAAGGAATATGTGCAAGTGTGTATTTTTGTACACGTGTGTGCACGTCTGTCTGCGCCTGTGTTATTTGTGTGCACGTCCATGAAATGCCTGCGTGAGCTTGTCTGCGTGCATGTCTGGATGTACATGTATTTGTGTGCACACGTGGGTGGGTGTGTGTTTGCATGTACTGGCATGTGCCTGGCCCCTGTCCGAGGCTGGCTGGCCCCTGTCCAGCCACGGCAGCTGTCCCTTGCAATGGCTTGGCCCTGACTTAGAAACCCTTACCAGTCCCCATGGCCCTGGCTTTGGCAGCAGTCCTGGTGCTGAGGGCTTCTGACCAGCGCTCGCCAGCTGGCAACATGGCCAGAGGGCAGTTCTGTCCACTGGGAGGACATGTGGTGGCCCCTGGCTCAAAGCAGACCCAGGCTGGAGGTCACCAGCACGAAGGCAGAAGTACGTGGGGCCACTTGGGCCTGTAGCTTTGACAGAGCTTAGGCTCGGTTGGAACCTCCTCCTAGCAGTGCCCCCTATTGAGCATGCCAGGTACTGCAGGCTGGCTCTACAAGCCCTTGTGAAAGGCGGCCAGTGGGAATAGGGTCCCTCCTTACTGTGTGCAGGCTTGTCCTGAGGTCTCCAAGTGTGCTCGGAGGAACCTCTAGGGGTCCTTCAGGTCCTTTCAAAGCCCCTCCTCATATTGGAGTTTCAGGGCTACCCACCTTTTCCCTCAAAAACCATTAATTTTATGTTTTTTGAAGCTATTTCTCTTTTTATTTAGTATCTTTATTATGTTTAAGTATACATTGTATGAGCAAATCTTTTTTAAAATATTTAAATCTTTTTAAAAATATTTTATTTATTCATTTTCAAGCAGAGAGAGAGAGAGAGAGAGAGAGAGAGAGAGGCCACCACCTTGTGGGTCTGGCCTATGTGGGTACTGGGGAATTGAACCTGGGGCCTTAGCACTGGAGGCAAGTGCCTTAACCGCTAAGCCATCTCTCCAGTCCCTGTATGAGCAAATCTTGAGGTGTCCCCATTTCCCTCCTCTCTGACCCCTACCAACTGGGGTCCTTCCTCCTCCGTGTGCATACTAGATCTGTCCATAGGTTAGGGGGTTATGATATTTCTCAAGACTTTCAAATCTCTAGGCTAGCTTTAGCTATGTGTAAGTATGTCTCTAAGCCAATTATCTCCTAAAAGGTGTCCAAAGTCATTGAAGGGAAGCTGTGTAAGCCCAAATCAGGAAGCTTTCTGATTAAGAACGGACAGGGTCCTTCCCAGAGTTGGGTGGTCTCCACAGGAAGCTCCCAGAGGAGGTGCTACCTCCACACTGAGTCCTTTCATGGGGAACCTGAATAATGGGACATCCCACCCTCTGGATCCCCCTAAACAAGGCAGCACCCTGAAGCCGGACTCTCCCCAAGGTAACCTCTCCTACCTGCCGTGTGGTTTCTGAATTCTGCCTTGTCCCCCGTGCCATGTGTCCCAGTGTCTATAGCCCAGACCTTGTGGTGTCTGCCTGAGACTACCCAATGCAATGTTCTAGAAATAAACCATGGTCACAGGGTCATAAAGCAAGACAGACATGTGATGGCCCGTGGCTGTCACACTGGTCCCAGCCTGGACACTGTCTCCAGCTCAGACAGGCCACAGGAAGCTCCCCATGGGAACTACCTCAAATAGAGCTGCACCAGGCCAGGGAACCATTCTGCGTGGATGGCTGGGCAGGGGGTGGATGAGGGCTGAGGCCCAAACTGGACCCTGCTGTGACCAGATGAGCTTCAGAAGTACGGAGGCGACCTTGAACCTCTCTCCTCATTGAGTCCTTCGCTGATTTCTGCCTTTGTTTGTTGTCATGCCCTGGCTCTGTGCGAAGAACTGTAAACACCTAGGAAACAAGCGAGACCCTTCGGCTTACAGGCTGGTGCAGGTAATGAGAAAGAGAGCCAATAAAACTAAGTAAATAGCCTGGCTGGTGGTACAGCCTACAACCCCAGCTACTCGGGAGGCTGAAGCAGGAGGATCCTAAATTCCAGGACAGCCCAGGTTAGACAGTGAGGCCAAGGCCAGCCTAGGCAACTTAGAAAGACCATGTCTTAAAAAAAAAAAAAAGAGGGCTGGAGAGATGGCTCAGCAGTTAAGGCCCTTGCCACCAGTGCCTAAGGCCCTGGGTTCAATTTCCCAGTACCCACATATGCCAGACCCAAAAGGTGGTGGCCCTGGTGCGCTTTCTCTATTTCTCTCTCTCTCTCTCTCTGCTTGAAAATGAATAAATAAAATATTTTTTTAAAAAGAAGAAGTAAAAAGAAGGCTGGGAAAATATATCAGGAAAGGTCTGGAACATGAGTCAGTGGTTAAAGCATTTGCCTGACGTGCACAGGCTGCAAAACGAAATGAAATATGTAGATAAGCGAATGAATGAATGAGTGAGTGAGTGAGTGAAACGTCTAGAATCTCGTGTGGAGAGCAAGGGAAATGAGCAGGGTGAGGAGAGGATGTTCAGTTAAGTGGTCAGACCACACTTCCTGGGACAATGACCTTTGACAGAGTCCTGGAGGGAGTGAGGACAGAGGCCCTGAGGATTTCGGAGGGAAGAGCTTTCCAGGTAGAAGGAAGAGTGGGTACAGAATCCCCGAGGCAGGACGATGCCGAGCTGTGTGTCTGGTGCCAAGTGGGTGACAGGGAGGAGGGCAAGGCTATGTGGGAAGGGGCTGCATTCAAGGTCACTGTCATGGTGAGGCCTCTGACATTATAGAGACACTACAAGCTGGGGGGGCCCAGAAGGCTTGGGAGCTGAGGCAGGCCAGCCCTGCCCTGCCTGGGGAGTCCTCCGAGAACTCTTAGGGTACATACGGTCCTGTTTGACCCACTGAACCGTGGCACCTTCTCCTTGGCAGTCACCACGAGCGCCAGGTAGGACAGACATGCCAGCCTGGAAGATCCAGTGCTTTCCAAAGGACTAGTCCTTGAGGACCTGGGAAGAAGGTCCCCAGTGTCCTTCCACAGCCACACAGGCCCACAGTGACCTGGGCACGAGTGGGGACAGGGGTGGGTATGTAAGCCGGGACCCTTCCCCCTCCCTTCTTGGAGGCTGAGAATTCGAGAAAGTACAAGGCCAGGTGGTCACCCGGGAATGCTATGGAAGGGTCCTGAGTCCTCAGCCTAGGTCTGTTTGAATGGGGACACGGTGGCCTCTGTAATGTGTCCTGGACGTGGCAATAACATCCCGCCTGTGTGTCACAGCTAGTGGCCCAGACAGCATGAGGGACTCAGGAGATGGGGATACCTGGGGGATAGAGCTCTGGTCCCTTCGCAGTGTTGGGGGGGGAGGAATCTAGTCCCATGGGCTCCTGGTGACATCTAGTGGCCAGGATATCCTTCCCCGCTGTCTGCCTTCAGACCCCAACCGCACTTTTCTTGAGGATGGACCCCAAAAGCAAGGGCGTCTCCCTGTCCTAAGCCTCCTCCCACATACCTGTTCCCAAGGTCCCCCTCCTCCCCGAGGGGTGGGCGCTGGGACACCTGCTCTCACACCATTTCTGGTGGCTCACCCCTCCCACTGGCGCACAAAGTGACAGCTCATGGGGCCCAAGGGAGGGTCCTCAGGTCCTGGAAGCAGCAGCCACCCTCTAGTACGCCCTGGACGGATGCCACCTTGGACTCCTGCCCCCCTCCTCCCAGCTGGAGTAAGCTTAGAGCCGAGCCAAAGGGCAAGGTTAACAACCAGCCAAAGCCCACCAACCAAGAGAAAGCCTGGAAGGACCCAGGCTTGCAGGGATGACTCCCCCACCCTCATCCTGCCCACACTGGCCAAGAGCTGCCTCCTGTTGAGCCATGGCCAGGCTGCCTGCGTCACCAAGAGGAGCCCGAAGAACTAGGGGAAAAGGCCTGGTAGGCGATAGTGCCCAGAAGCCTGCCAACTGAGGCACTGGACAGGCATAGCCAGCTGCACGCCGCAGTGCCAGGGGCCTGAAGCCCCAGGCTCAGGTGGCCTGAAGGGGCACACCGAGAGCATGCCACTGACGGAGAGGAGGGTGCTGGTCACACAGCCCCTTTCCCGGCTGGAAGCACAGGAAGGAAGAAGCCTACGGGACAGGGGCTGGAGAGCTGAGCACCAGTTAATGCGTTTGCCAGCAAAGCCTAACAACCTGCAATTCCCCAGCACCTAGGTAAAGTCAGATGCACGAGGTGGCACATGCATCTGGAGTTTGCTTGCAGTGGTTAGAGATCCTGTAAGCCCTCTCTCTCTCTTTCTCTTTCTCTCTGTGTCTCT
>PVHP010028409.1:11634-23257 GCA_004024765.1 Zapus hudsonius | reverse complement strand
GATTGATTCATGGACGGCTCAGGGAAAAAGAAAAGCTCCAAATCATGTCTTTACTGATGGCACAGTTTGATGGCATAATGTCTGGATTGCAGAAAGGAGCTCACTCTTGTATCTAGGAGTAAGATCAAGATATATTCATGTGTAGGAAATGTGTATTGCAATAATGAAGTCACTCGCTATACATTGTAGGGAGGGAGGTCCTGCTTCCCATTGTCTCTGGCCCAAGACTTAGTTGGTGTGGGTCTCTCTGCTCTAGCATTTTCTGTCCCTGGACTTTCTTCTCAGTCCACCATCTCCAGACTCACCCACTGTCCCCACTCAGGCTCTGACCAACCAGCTTGCTTCTGGTGATCAGGCTTACAGCCTTATTCCCAGTCGGTTCGCATCTTTACCACACACTTGAAAGGACCATTAGTTAGCCTGTATGCTTTTCAATTTTTATTTGAAAATGAGATCTGATTTTCTCTAATAGATATATATTAGATATATTAGATTATATGTAGGATATATATATATATATATATATATATATATATATATATATATATATATATTAAGATATATTGTTTCAAAAACAGCTCATTCTTTTTCACTGGTGATTAATATTCCATTGTTCCTGTATAACATAGTTCATGTATCCATTTAAATGATAAAGGGTATCTTAATTGTTTCCAGTTTCATATAATTATGAGCAAAGCTGCTATAAAATTTGAAAGTTATTTTCAGCTCACTTGGTAGATATATAAAGAGTTCTGAGGCCCACATATGATAAGCAAATGTTTAACTTCATAAGAAATGAGAAAACCAGTTTTGAAAGTAGCTGTATCACTTAGCATTCCTACCACTAATAATGACGATTAATTAACACTTTATATAATTTCTCTTTACAGTGCCAAAGTGTGTGGGATGCTGTTTTCAGCAGCAGTGGGGGTGGAGACAAGACTCCATGCAACTGTCTGTGTGGCCTTAGCAGCTTTCTCTCCTACGGACCTTCACACAGGTAAAGTTAGATCACTGATTTCAGTGCAGAAAAGAATTGCAAGAGGAGCCACGATGTTAAAGAATTGAAGGTTATGAAAAGGCATTTCTAACATAGACTTTAAGCACATAGATTAATAGGAAGGAAAACAGGGGAGGAATGATGGATCGAGAGCACAGGCAAGCCTTACCCATATGTTTGATTTGAGTGAGTTTTGAATTTGTTATCTTCTAGAGGTTGCTAACAGTGTTCCAATGAGATACTCGTATGGTTCCAGAGATGCATTAGGCAGGATTGCACTTCTTAAGGCAAAACTCTAGAACACAAGATGCAGGGAGTTAGGATGCCTCAATAAAGGTTAGTAGTTCAAGATCACAGGATGCAGGGGGATAGGAAGCCTTCAACAAAGGTTCATAGTTCCAGATTGCAGGTTCATAGTCTTGTTTCTGAAGCTCCCATAGGGAGGAATAAAATCACATTCAAGGTTAATAAATTTAGACTTTAAGCCTGTTTTTTCTCTATTTTCTATAATTATCTAAAAAGTATTTCTACATGAAAGACATGTTATATCTGTATAAGCAACCTTCACAAAGAATGCTGTTGACTGTGCTGGATTCTTGCATCTGAGCTGGCTGGAGGCTTCATCCAGACTCCAGAGTTAGGGGAGCATTTCCTTCCCCATGTCCCCATAATTTTTCCTATCTTTTTATCCTACGTGTTTCTGTTCAGTTCATTTATTAATGATTATTTTTTAAGTCCATGCCTTGATTAGAGTGAGACCCTACTTCGAAAACAAAATAAACAAGAAAAAGTTCTTATGTATTCATCAGTGTTTTTTTTTTAAAATGTAGATTTCGTTCAGTTGTAGAAAAGAGAAAATAAACATGCTAAAATTATGTGAGATGTTGTCAGAGAGTGATGAGCTTTAAGAATGCTGTTCTGTGATTGAGGGAAGCATTAGAGTTAGATTATCACTACCTAAAATTTAATTAGAACCTGAGAACCTAATGAAAATTCATGTGACCAATGACTGTGACATGGGTGTTCTGTAGTGAAGCTTTGAACATGTGTTGTCCAGAGACAATTCCAACAACACCTCTGTCTCACTGCTCTCTGGTTTTGGAAGTCTTTTGTCAGCACTGAAAGAGAACGCAGATCACTGGTGTCTGTTTCAGGCTCTGGCATCAGCTTTTGTTTGTCTTCAAGCAACTGTGTAAGTAAAGTTTGGGAGAAACAGAGGAGAGGAGACAGAAGGAAAGGAGGAATTTCTTGGTGGATCCCTAAGATAGACTGAAAGAGAGAAAGAAACAACAAAAGAATACAAGGAATTTCTTGGTGGCTACCTAAAGTAGATTAAAGGAGAATTTTTTATTATCCAGAAAAAGTCTTTCCTTAAGCCTTCTTTATTTTTATAAATGTAAGATAAGCAATCCCTTTTTTTCTAGGTATTTTTAACTTATTTTTTGGTTAATGATTAGACACATTGTATGAGCAAGTCTTGAGATGGTACCCTCATTTTCCTCCTCCCTGTCCCCAGCCCACTGGGAGCCCTCCTCAGTGGGGTAGAGTTATGAATTGTCCAGGAAATTAGCCAAGTTTTTTTTCCTTGCAGATTGCTGATGGGAGCTATGTCTCTGGATATTCTCACCAATATTTTACAGTATTTCCGCCCCCTCTTCCACTCAGTTCCCTGAGTCATGGTGGGTGAGTTTTAAGTCTGCTTTATTATTGAGATCTTAAGAGTCTCTGGATTTCTGCTTTGGACTGTGTTGGGTATACTTTGGTGTCTTGTCTCCATTGACCTTTCATAGGTTTTCTGACTTTCTGTGGAGGTAGGTCTCTTGTTCCTCTTGCCACATCCTCAATGGTTTGATTTGGACCCTAGATGACGAGATAGGAGTGGTTCATCTCCTGCCTGGGTATCAGCCATCATCCCATGTCCTGTTGGTGGAATTGGGTTGTCTACAGTTCTCACTGCCTCCTGAAAAAATACAAACAGAATCTCCAAGGGAGAGTGAGGTCATTATAGGTTAAATGATACAAATATTATTAATTTGGTAAAATTGTACTGGGTAGCTTCTCTGTAACTCCCTGGTTAGTGGGAGTTTTCCCTTGGAGTTGCCAGTTCTTGGTCTCCATAAGATTTTGCCTTGGACCCAGTTCCAACTAAGGGTTCCTTGCCACTGAGTGTATCTCTTAGCCAATCAGCAAGCTGTTGATTATTCACCTAGGTTTAGTACTTCTTGGCTTGCTGGTCTCTGCCTTATAGCAGTGTCCTCAGCATTCTCATAACATACCAGTGTTGTATATCTGTGTCCTCTGCTTTCTAAAAATATTGTTGGCCAATTCCTCCTGACAGATCATAAAACCCCTTCTAGCACTACACAGGCTAACATCTAGGAGCTGGTTATCATTCTGAGTCAAGCAGGGATTCTCAGGGTTGTGTCTTACCTTTTGCCTGGAGCAGGTATTCAAGAGTTTTGACATAAGCCTGTCTTGTTTTGGGGACCTCTTGGGTCTCTTTGATCAATTGCTCAGTATGGGAAGTAACCAATTACTGGGACAGGGAGTTATAGGCCAGAGCCACCTGTTTTGGGGTTAGGCTTCCTCCCACCTTATTCAGAACCCATATTACTGGAAGATGCCCACAGCTTCTTTGAGAACTTACTGCGTTAAATAAGGATTTTATGGTATCGATTCATTATTGGTTTAGATTAGTGTATTTCCAAGCCCCCACACCCTTCCATTTCCCCCACCTAAATAATCCCTTTTAGAAACAGAAATAATGAATGAGTTTAAAGGCCTTATTTATGGAGGCATCATATGAGCACAGTTTAGCTCAATGTGTGCTCTAGGAAGTTTAGGAATTGATTTTTATAATATCGAATTTGCAGTTCAGAATTCCCCCATTGGAATGGAAGCCACAAAATTAGTCATTTCTCTGATAATAATGAATTTCTTTTACATTAAAATTTATTATTTATCTAGCATAAGCAAAGACAGGATTCCAGAAAGTAGGTCTTTTAAAATACTAATCATGGAACTTTGGTTGCCAGAATGCCCAGGACCCACGAGGGTGGTGGTGGAAACTCAGGCTTCAGGTGGTGAACACCAAGCCGACCCATGACCAGCTCCCAGGAGAAGGACTCAGTGGGATGAGGTGGCGTTGGGTCACCTGAGCTCCAAGCTCCCCATGTCCACCGCTGTGGCTAGCACATGCTCAGGGCTCCATGGCTTAGATCAAACTTCCAGCTCCTCTGAACATGATTCAATAACTTCTCGAGGAAGAAAAGTTATACTGTCTTTGGAAATTCATGCCATAAAAGAATTACCTAGGACTAATTTCAGGCCACTTTTTTATGATGCCCATTCAGAGAGGAGTTGGGACCTTTGTGGGTCACACTGTCTCATGGTTCCCAACCCCAGGAAGCTGAGTTTGAGGGTCACTCTTGTCCAAGAAGAATAGGGACCACAGAGAGAGTAGGCCAAATTTCAACTTGTCCATGTAACTTCATTCTGCCCATAATCTCGATGAAATGACTATTTCCCTGTGCATCAATGGAAAGGCCTGTAATGCATGATGTTTGAATACATGCATTCATGTGTCACACATGACACATATACCTCTCTCTATACTTGCCATGACCCCAAGCATCATTAGATATTGTTCTTCTCAAAGCCACAAAGGGAAGGAAGAGGGGGAAAGTATCGTTTCTCATAATAAAACAGACAAAACTGTCCAATAATAAGACTTGCTGAGGGAATGGTAATGAATATTTTAAAATATTTCAGTGAATATAGCATATTAAATACACTTAAGGAAAAATAATCAACAATGACTAGGGAAGAGACTAGATTTATTTAAATAAAGTTCAGAGACTGGGTCTTGAGCAAATACACTGTCTTAATTTCTGGAGGAACCCTTGCTTCGTGAACAGCTATCATTTCTGGAGGTAGATACCAGGCTGGTCCCAGGGAGAGCAGGAGCTCATTCAGCAGGCCTAGGGCTCTGTGCAGCCATCTGCTTTGTCGCAGCGCCACCTGTCGGTGACCAGCCGCAGGGGAGGACCAATGCAAATTGTCTTCATGGTGGATTTTCAGAGTTTGCCTGTATTGTTGGTCCCTGCAGAAAGGCTAACTAGGACACTGGATTGTCATTCTGAATCTGACACTACATGCTCCCCAAGTGGGAGAAGTTGTCACTGTACATTAGTTTTTTGGTTTTTTTCTGGCTCCTGGAAGGAGCTCGTGTGCACAAGAACATGAAAGGATTTGCAGGTAGAGAGGAGAAATGCTTTCTGTAGGTTTCAAGCTAAATGTTACTAACAAATATTAACAAACATTTCAGTCCATTTGCCATGCAGCCAGGAGCTTGTTTGTTTACCTGCCTGTCAGGTGATGGAGGAGAAGGACATCCTTAAACGTAATGAACTTTGAACATTCGATTAAGGAGTTCCGTTCTAGTAACACTTTCTCGCTGGGGAATTTCTGGGGGCTCAATGGGCAGAGTCCTTTGACATTCTGAAGCACTATGGACCCTCCATGTCTTAGGCAGTGGGTAGGTGTTGTTCTTGTAGCTCTTGTCAAGGTGGTTTGGCAGTGCTCATTTTGGAATGCAGCTGATTTTTTAGAAAATTGAGAAAACACATGGAATGTTAATGTATCCTTAGTATTTCATTCCAAAGGAAATAACCACTTATTATTATTATTATTATTATTATTATTATTATTATTATTATTATTTACTTGGTCATTGGATAGAAGGGAAAGAGATATATTTGGCTATTTTCATATTCTCACTTTTTTGTGGATAGCTTCAATTATATCTGATGCTTCTAATTGACCGATTCTACTTTTCTCTTGCAATTCAAAATGAGTAGAGAAGGAAGATGAGTGGGTAATTTTGGAAAACCAAACAGGACTCTATTCGTATGGATGGTGAGGAGAAAGAATCTGTTTCTTATTCTCTTATGCACACATGACTGACACCCCAAGATAGGTTTGTTACCACTAGAGAAATAATCATTATGACCATTTCTTTGTTAATAACGAAATAGGTCATAGGACCTGACAGAAGCCCTCAAAGCTATCAACCTTCCCCCACTGAAGTCACATATGGATCTAAGAATCCAAGGGAGGAAGATAGACATGAAGGAAGCCCATTCATGCCTTACTGGTAGGGAGCGAGCTCACATTGAACAGTATAAATTAATGACAGACTGCACTGCTACACACAGCTACAATAACTGGGCATGCAAACCATGCCATTATACAGAATAAATCAGTCCTTTTTGTTGTTCTTGAAACATGTTGCTAAGTACTTCCATTCTTGAGCAAAGTTCCACAGCTCACAAGCCGAGTCCCTTTGATGTCCCTGTGCAGTTTTGGTTCAGTCAAAATGCACCAACGGTGGCTAGCAAGCATTGGATACCTTCATGAAGAGAGTGACAGCAAAGGTCAAACACAAAACAAACCAAAGAAACAACAAGCATATATTATTGTGCATACTAAAATGTAAAATAAGGCTAAAATTGAATTATTATTTGAAAAATCCATGCAACAGACTAAACTTTGAGGCAGCGTTTATGCAAAAGAGATAATGTATATACATCTTGAAACTAAATAACAGAAGAAATAATAGTCCAGACAACAATGAAGAATGAGAAGAGGTGGTGATTTCCTGAAAGTGTGTGCTAGGCCATGAACTGGATGGTGGTTAAGCAGCGGACCCAGATAGTCTAGAAGAGCAAAGAAAGATTCTCTGACTTTTAAAAGTAGATGCCATTGAGATGATAATAGGACCACACATTTGTTATTGTTCAATGTTCTTTCCAGAGTTCTCTTTGATCTTTTATGCATTCTAAGGCAGTGGTTTTATGAATCCCAATTCAAGAAAGGCTTAAAATATGTCATAAACTATAATAAAAATAAAAGCCAGCTTTCAACCCTAGCCTCTTCAAAGAATTAAGATAAATGAGCAACTGTAGAAACAAGCAACTTGTCTTTGATGAATTCATATGTCCATAGACCAACCATGAGACTTTATTTCAAACATAGAGACCATAGTGTAAGCCATCTTACCAGTGTAACAGGCCACTCTTAAAACCACATTTGACACTCTTATTTTTATTTTCTTCTTCATTTCCCACATGCTTTCTGAATATCTTGTAAAAGTATAACTTTGATCTAAAAAAGTAGAAATAGACACCTTTAAAAGATCTCGATGCCTAGCTTCAAAAATTCTCCACAATCTGGCTGGGGACGTCTCTCTGACAGTGTACTTGCTCTGGGTATGTACAAGCACTGGGTATGGTCCCCAGCACTGCTAACAACAAAAGAAAAACACAAAAAGAACAAAATTGCATGAAGATAAAAGCTAAACAATGCTACAGGATAGCTATGTACACAATGGCTGCTGAAATAAATCTTGACCTTGGGGTTTGAGAAAGTACCATTAAAATACATGTATGGGCTTTGAGCTTTGGGAAATAAGAATTCTGACAGCAAATATATTGGACATACATGCTCACAAATAGAATATATAAAGTGACAGGAGAGAAAAGCAAGCAGCTTGACTAACGTGGTAAATGTTTTGAATAGCAAAAATTGAGTAAATTATTTAAAAGTTGTGAGGGGTGAGAAAGATGGCTCAGAAGGAAAGATTGCTTCCTGTTCAATCATGAGGGCCTGAAGGAGCCTGAGATCACCATTTGAGTTTGATTCTCCAGCACCCCCATAAACAGCTGTCCTGTGGGGAGCAGCGAATACAGAACCCTGGGCTCAGAAAACAGCAGCTCTGAAATCAGTGAGGAATAAGCGAGTGGCTTCATCTGAAGGAAGCACGCAGACAGGAGATGGAGTGAAAATGGACAGGATATTCAAAACAAAAGGCCCTTCAAAATAAATCACACCAGTCTTGACATGAAAGCCTGCGATTAAGAGAGGAACAAATGCTCTGGGAAAAATGAAGCACTCTGAAAAACGATAGTGCAGAGGGAGAGCCATGAATGATGCCGTGTGCAAAAGAAGAGACATCACAGTCTGTAATGGCAAAAGTTACTTGTGATGGTGTTGGGCTGGGCAAGCTAATATCGTGAATGATTAACCCACAGAAAGCAACTCAACACTATAAGAATTTATGTTTACTTAATCACAATCTAATGAGGGCTGGCAGGAATGCAGCAGCTTTGTTCCATAGAGTCACTCAGGAGTCTGGCTCCTTCCTTCCTCTGTGCATTCTACAATACTGTCATTGTTACACTGGTACCTCTGCACCAGGCAGGGAAGTGGATTAGGAGATTAATGTAATATAGACCGTAATACTACAGAGGCTTTAGATTCCATCTCAGAAGCCGTATGCATCACTTTTTCCCTCTCATTTTCCATTGGACAAATGTCTGGAATATGATCCATTTATCCCCAAGGGCATTAGGCAATGCAGGCTAGTGGTGAGGTGGTGGTACCAAAGGAAGCATAGATCTTCCAAATAAGCACTGAGTTTCTGCTTCAACTCTCAGTAGTGGTTAATGCTGTCAACCCACAAAGAAACTAGAAAATCTGACTGGAAAGAGAGAGAGTTGGAAGTTGAACGTGTATTGAATGCAGAACTGTAAGCTGGCTGAAATATTCTGTAGGTAGTGGTAAATTTGAGTTTGATCATCGTGGTGGAGTTACTGATGTACCAGTCACTAGTGTGAATAAGAAAAGATACGTGGAGAGAATATCTGGAGAAAAGACAGTCCAAGGAGGCAAAGCAGATTAAGAAATGAAGAGTTCTCAGGAAGAGGCATTTCAAATCATCACACTGAGCAGAGGGAGGTTAAGGAAAGGGGAATGGGGAATTGAAGATATGGTGAAGATACAAACGTATTTTGAATGAGCATCCCAGGATAAGCAAAGGCCCAGGAGAACAGGGAAAGATGGTATTGGTGATGAAACCAGGCAAGGGTATTGTCAACAAGGATGCTTCCAAGGATGCCATGGGGTATTGATTACACAAATATGGAAGATCAATAGACATAAGATTGATGATCTGGTTTCTAGTTTAAGCTGGTCTATTGCTGGAAACTTGGGATCTAATTTATTTCAATCTCAATTATTTCCCGATTGGTGAAGTTAGTCAGTTCGACTCAGTGTTCTCTAAGTTCTTCATCTCTTCACAATCTGAGTCATTTATTAGCGGTAATGTAGAATAGTAAAGAAATGAGCAGTGTCCTCAGAAAGAGGGTGGAGTAGGAGATCCTTGCCTTCATCCCTTCCCAAAGAGAAACAATTGGAAAACTAACCACCAATGAAAAGTCATCTAGAAGAGTTGAGGGGTCCATTTTGAGAAGTGACAGCAATCCTGGGGAGCAAGCCCTCGCTCACCCAGAGCAGGGACTGCAAGTAGCAGAAAGGACAGTGTGTTTTGCTTGAGGTGTCCCAGCTCTCTGCGAGCATTCTTCTGTGTGGACAAGGATGCTGCCAGCTTCAGAGTTCACCTGAGGGGAAAAGGAGACTGTAGTGGACAACCCAGCTTGTCCAGTCAGCAAGCACTATTGAACATCCAATTTAGTTTTGCCCACAGCAGGCTTCAGGACAGTCAGTGATTCTCACAGAATGCCAGAACCCTAGCCCTGATGGGAAGGTGAGAAATACAGAGAGAATAAGGCTATGAGGGCTCTGATCTTCTGAATGGGACAGTACTGTGATTAAAGGACTCTGTTCTTCTGAGTGGGACAATCCTGTGACTATGAGACTCTGTTTTTCTGAATTGGACAGTAAAGTGATTGCAATACTCTATTCTTCTGAATGGGATAGTACTGATTACAAGATTCTGATTTTTGACTGGGACAATACTGTGATTATAGGAGCGTGCTTCAATGAAACGATAAGTTAGATGCTTGTTTTTCTGTTCTAAGACCAAGTAATGCTTCTGTTATTTTATGATGTAACAAAAAATGTCTTCACCAGATGTGGCTTCTCCATCGTGGGTTTTACAGCTTCCAAAAACAAACCAAATAGACGTCTATTGTTCATACATCCTGCACTCTGCTGCTTTCTGTTATCATAGCACAAAGTGGACCATGACAGCTGGAAGCAGAGAGAGGCTGGGCTGTCACTATCAGCCACATGGTTGGAGCCACCTGATCATCAATAACCTTTTCAGCACTGGACCCTGCAATCCTCGCTGTTGACCTCAGGACTTCCTGCATCCGCCATATCCTCCCAACAGCTGCCAAGGCCTCCATGGTTTTGTTACTGAAGACTCCAGTAGCCTATTTTAGCAGCTTTTGCCTCTGAGTAACAACTCCAGAAATCCCTTCAGCATTTCCCACTGACGGCCACACTTTTAAACAATCTTTTCTATCTTCAGCAGTATGAGCCCCCAACTCTCTCCTATGTTCCTGCCTTGAGTTTTCCAAATGGCTGCCTCCTTGGTATTCCTTGGAAAGAATTTTGTGAAGTTGTAATGTAGATATCTATAAATGGCCGTGGTCATCATTGTGGGACCTGGTCTGTGCTGCTGGGTGTGGACCTGTGGCTGTGTATTGTACAGATCAGGTGCTGTTCTCATTACTGACTCCCACCAAGGTGCCCACTTCACTAACTGACTCCTGCGGGTGTTTGCATGCTCGATACCAACCCTGATATTGCAGTTATACACGCACAAATATCTGGCTGCAAGTTCTATCATCAACTGTTACTGCTAAGATTTCTCAAAAGGCAGGACCCAGCAAAAAGGGTACATGCACACAGAGCCACCGGACCTCCATCATCAGAACTCACTATTGGTTGCAGAAGCTGGCTCTGTCCTCCAAGAATTGATTGATTTAACCACTGTGCTTGCTACCACAATTGGTTCCTGTAACTAAACTCTGTGACTATGAATGTGTAGGTAACCATTCTGAACCCCTAGAGCCACACATAGACTTATGCTCCTATCACTTACCACCTGCATGAGCCTGCACTTAGTCCTGAGTCTAACCTCCACCTTCACCATGTATACTCCTGCAGCCAGTCTGTATTGCCATGATTGTGACTAAATTCTGCAGCCAAGTCTGTGTGTACTAAAAGCCATGCCCACTGCTGCTGCTGTGTGTCCTTTCTTCTGGAACTAGAAGCCACCAGACATTTCCAATGGCCCTTGAATCCACTTTGTCATGCAGTTGCTGGTGTCATTGGTCCAGATCTTGTGCCCATTGGATCAGGGTCTTCAGTGTTAGACTTTGTGCCACCTGGACCTATGGACTTGCAAGGTCTGCTTCCAGAGGCGGAGATCTTCCTTTCCACAAGACATCAGCTTCTTCACATGTGCAAAACTTACACAGGCCACCAGATCATAGAAACACATCACCACAGAAAGTACCTTAGTGAATTTTGTAAGCACTATCAGAGATTTTCAAATCTATGATTATCACACAGGAGTCAAGTCATTGTTCTACAGCATCTCAGTTAGTTAAAAGACCACACAGATAAACAAGTTAGTTATATAAAAAATACAGTGAATCATAACATGAGAGATTCAACAAAGAGGCCAAAAACATAAAAAGCACCAAGTGGAAATCAGAACTAAAAAATGTAACAACTGAGCCAGAGAGAGAGAGAGAGAGAGAGAGAGAGAGAGAGAGAGAGAGAGAGAGAGAGAGAGAGAGAGAGAGAGAG
>PVHP010028409.1:0-11534 GCA_004024765.1 Zapus hudsonius | reverse complement strand
AAAAAGAGAAAAGAGAAGGGCACAGATTGTTTATCTCAAGAACTAAAGGCTGATGATATCCCAAATCTAGGGAAACTTATGGACATTAGTGTGTCAATGTGTAAAGTCAAGGGGGTCTCCATTTAGATTCAGTGAAAGGAGATTCCATCAAGACACATTATAAATGAACTTCAAGAATCAAAGACAGAAGTACATTACATACAAACTCAAGATTTTAGAAATTTTTCAGTAGAAAATTTACAAGGGTGCCAACAAAGTATGCTGGGCTAAAGATAGCATAGCATCTTCAACAAATGGTGCTGGACAAATTGGATAAACAAGTGTAAAAAAATAAAAATAGATCCACTCCCTTGACCATGCACTAAAATCAACTCCAAATGGATCAGAGATCTCGAATATTAACCATACAACCCTAAACACCCTGGAAGAAAAAATAGGAGAAAACCTACATGAGAATGAAGAAGGGAATAACTTCCTGAGCAAATCCACAGTAGCCTGGGAAGTGCAACATTCACTTAACCAATGGGACCTGATCAGGCTCAAAAGCTTCGGTACAGACAAAATCACCCTACTCAGAGCCAATAGACCCCCTTCAAACTGGGAGATGATTTTTTTGCCAGCTACAACTCAGACAGAGGCCTAATTTCCATAACCTACAGAGAACTTAAAAAATCAGTAACAAAAACTCAAACTGCCCCCTCACAAAATGAGGCACTGATCTCAACAGAGAATTCACAGAGAAAGAAACACATATGACCTTTACTCACATTAGAAAGTGCTCAGCATCAGGGAAATGCAAATAAAAAACACAATGAGATTCCACCTTACCCCAGTCAGAATGGCAATCATAAAGAAAACCAACAACAATAATTGCTGGCAAGGATGCGGGGAAAAAAGGAAACCTCATTCACTGCTGGTGGGATTGCAAACTTGTTCAACCACTGTGGAAAGCAGTGTGGAGACTCCTCAATAGAATGGATATAGAGCTAACAATGGACCCAGCTATCCCTCTACTAGGCACTACCCACAAGATGTCACATCTCAGGATAGAGACATGTGTGCAACTATGTTTATAGCAGCTCAATTCATAATAACCAAGAATTGGAATCAACCAATGGAGGAATGGATAACAAAACTTTGGTATATTTACACAATGGAATTCTATTCAGTTGACAGGAAAAATGACATATCAAAATTTAGGGAAAAATGTTCTGACTTGGAACAGATCCTACTAAGCAATCTCTCAAAACAACAGAGTCAAACACCGCATATTCTTCCTCATATGTAGTCCTTAACCAAGCTAACTGTAAACTCTATGCAGACCAGTAGAAAGAAGTGAGAGGTTATGAATAAGGGGAAAGGGATGGGGGGAGGCTAAATCTGGCAACTCCTGGTCCCAGTCATTGACTCCTTCCCTCACTTACCTGTTGAGAAAAGTGACCCATGAAGTCCCAAAAACAAGACAGGATTCTGTTAAAGCTCTTGAATGCCCACCCCAGGCCTGAGGCAGGATCCTGTTGCTGAAGAAAACACAGAAAACCATTGATCAGCATCAAGAGACCCTGCGAGGTTCCACATGGTATCCAGGCCCCAGATGGTAGTCAGTGTAGTGCTGGAAGGCACTGCATAAGCTGCCAGGGGAAGCTGGTCAATGACATCTGGAGTAAACAGAGACCACTGGCATGAAACACAATCTGCTGCCATGAGTAGGCTGACCACACTTCCTAGTGGGGGAGAGCAGTGAACCAAGAAAGGAGCTCTTGTGCAATGGAGGAGCCAAAGCTTTGGGAGAGAGTCACCAGCTTTTAAATTCAGCCAAATATTCCACTTAGTGAGGGGGAGCCCTTAATTGGAACTGGGGACTCAGGGCAATATGCACTGGGAGCCTGACTCTTGGGCCCCCAAGGACAGATGCACTATGCGAGCGATTGACGGAGAGGCTACTAAAACTAGAATCTAGCTAATTCAGAAATGTGTATCTCAGTTAACCTATACTGATCTCACTCTCTGATGGAGATTCTGTTTGTATCTTTCAGAATGCTTCCAGAGAATGGCGGCTGATCCAACCTTACCATCTAACCACAGGCCAATAGCTGACATCCTGGCAAGAGAGGAGTCACCCCAGACATATGGTGGAAGATCCATATGGAACCCCAAAAAGAATGATGAGAGGAACAAGTGACCCAGAGCCACAGCCAATCAGTCAACACAGGATAAGCCAGTGAAACAGAAATGATTTTCAACACAACCTAAAACAGCAGTACAGAGACCCCTAAGTTCTCAACAATAAAGCAGCCTTAATACTCACCCACCATGACTCAGGGAACTGAGCAGAAGAGGGGGAAGGAAAATTGTGAGAGCCTTGGTGGGGGAGAATATCCAGAGACATGGCCTCCCTCAGTAACAACATACTAGGGCCAGTGGAACAGGGCTGACTCCTAGGCTATCCATGGTCCCCAGCCCCAAGGATTGATCCAGACTGCCCACGGAGGAGGATATCCAGATGATTGTGGATGGGGAAGAGGGGAATTGGGGAACTGGGGATAACAACTCATTGTTTGCCCATTAAATATTGTACGATATTATATTGTACAACTCATTATAGACAATAAAAAATTTACAATGTTACAGAGAGTTGAATAATATATCAAGTGCTGAACAAAAAGAAAACAATAAGTAAAACTAGCATAACCAAATCAGCCAAGAGTACATAGTACATAATCAGTAAAGCTGATTATAATATTATAATATGATTATAATCATATATATATATATATAATATGATTATAATCATAATCAGGTATGAGGGCAAGATCTAAAGACTTCCCCAAGATAACCAACTGTTGAGGGAGGTCATCACCAGTTAGAAATGGATTACATTAAATGCTAAGAATACTTTTGGAAAATGAAACAAATCCTTTTAGTAAAGTTAAAACAGAAAGATATAAAACCATTGGTAAATGTAATACATAGTAAATTTCAGTATACATTAATGGTATCATGATTTATAAATTTCATATAAGACTAGTATAAAGGACAAGAGATAAAATTAATAAATATAACTCTAGTTAGAATAATGTATTAGTAAATATATGATTTAAAATCCATTGAGTTACTTAACATGTCAGATGTGAAAGAATAAAAGCAGAGAGGTTTAGGTTATGGTTAAAGTTATCATCAACTTAAAGTGGGTTGTATTAGCTTAACAATTATGTAGCTTTGTATTGCTGTAATGAAATACCAGTTTATATACAGTGTACATGTTTTCTCCTTGGTTATCAGATCTACAGTTGAAGTTGACAGTGCTCGTGTCTAAATACCTTTTATATTTTCCTGAAAAGTTGTCCCCAAACACAATTGTAGTGAATCTGGCAATTCAGATTTGTCAACAACAAGAAGCCTAAACTGCCTTCTTTTAGAGCAAAGGTGAAAATGTTCAACCTACAGAAGAAAAAAAAAAACACATGCTGAGATTCTTCAGTTCAATATTGATCATTATCTTATGATATAGAAAGTGAAAAGGAAAGAAATTCATGCTCTCTTCCCTGCTTTTCACCTCAAACTGTTTTTGAGGTTTAAGACTAGGTACTTGATGGGAAAAGCTTCATATTATCTGTGGTTTAAGCCATCCACCAGGAGCTTGGATGTCTTTTTCAGATACTCAGGAACTGCTGTATAGGATTCTCTGCTAAGAGAATAGGTCTGAAGGATTTTCACCATATTAAAAGAAAGGCTATACATATAAAGGTATGGATAACTTACTTGTTTCATTTCTGCATCCCATATATATATATATATATATATATATATATATATATATATATATATATATATATATATATATATATATATATATATGTTTACAATCTAAATACAATTTTATTTACGAATCATACATCATTAAAGCTGAAAATTACTCACAAGATATGAGTTCTACTTTATTCCCCCTCTTACAATGCAACTCTGATCAAATAACATTCTCAAATCTTCATTTTGTCATTTATTGAATGGGGGTAAGATACTAGATCTTAGTATTATTATTATTATATTTTAAATTATTGATTTCAGAGCACACTTATAATGTCAAATAGAATAAATGCTGCCAAGAAGAGCAGGTAGGCCATGCTGACAAAAAAAAAATAGTATGAACCCTTGAACTCAGAGAAGGCTATTGATGCAAAATTTTGAAAAAAAAAAGAAAATAAAATCAGCCTGATATCTAATTGTTGTTAAATTCTTATGAATTACACAAAGAGAACATTCCTGGGTATAAGCAGTTTAAAAAATAAGAATATAGGTTATTCTCCAATGATTCTGAAGGACCCATTGACAATAAAACTGAAGGCCAGGAATATAAGAGAAAATAAATAGGAAATAGTGTTGGCTGTAGAATTAAACCAGTCTAAATCCTACCTCGAGTCTATTTTGTGTCTAACATGGTTAAGACAAATAGAATATAGCTTTTTATATTAATTATTTTGTAAGTATTTAATGACCAAAGTCTTATTATAATATAAAGGGAAAATAAAATAGATAAAATATTTTCCATTCATCTGTAGACTAAACTAGGCATACTGAAAAGCTCGGGCTCTAAATCCTTGAAAGTTGTAGTTTTAAGTGCTTCTAATAACTTCATACAGAAAAAAAAATCTGTATTTGGTTAGTAGAGAAGATTTTTCTCTCAGTTCAAGGAGAACACAATTGCACCTAAAGAAAGATAAATAAAGTCTAGCAGATCATGTTTTATGGTTAGTTCATGACTACCTTCATTAATTGAAACAAGCAATACACTCCAGTATTATTCTCTTTTTCATATACTTAAGACTATGTTAATATGTGTGATGATTATAACACTGAATTGTACCCTTTAGGGACTCATTCTATCATTGACCTGAATTGAACATTGAATAGATAAAACCTTTGGGTTCTTTAAATTGTACAGTTCACTATGGATTCTAACTTGTTAATTCAAGTCAATTACATTGAGTGAATCAATTATATCATAAAGACTCTGACATAGATAACTTAGAATGAATGAAGGTTTATCATAGATCATGGTTTCAGAGGTTCCAGTCAATGATGGGGTAGAGCTCCTGCTTATAAAATCATGGTTGGAGCAAGGGGCAGAGCAAATTTGTTTACATCACAGAGCACAGAGAAGAATGTCCTCAGCCCCACTCAAAGGCATGCTTCTCAATGACCTAACCTTCTCCCTCTGGGCTTCCCTTACACAGGTTCTATCACTTCCCCAAAGCACCACTCTGGGAACCTTGGGGAATACATAAAATCCAAACTATAGTAGACATTAAGAAGTTCAATTAAATCTGAATTAAATCTGGGCTTCGTGGTGCATGCCTTTAATACCAACAATCCAGAGGCAGAGACAGAAGGATCTTCATGAGTTTTAGGCCACCCTGAGACTATTTAGTGAATTCCAGGTCAGCTTGAGCTAGTACAAGACCCAACTTGAAAAAAAAAAGTTCAATTAGAAGAGTTACATGAAAGGCCATGATTGGGGCTGAGCATATTTAAGATTTGCAAATAGGATATATATTTAACATTTCTAATAGCCATTTTTAGAAAAAAAAGGAACAATAATTACAGTTGGTTAGTGAAATTCTTTTTTAGAAGTTTTCTTTTATGTTTGAGTATTTGAGCTTTATTCCTTGATTTTCTCTGTGAAATATATGTATGTATATAAATGAATTCCTAAATTACCTGTGGGTTGGTGTATTTGAACACTTATATGTACTAGGCTATGTGCTAAATGATGTACACATATAACTCTTGCAATGTGCTGTGTGTTTAGCACACATTACTCCTGTAATCTTCACACTCACCTGAAAGGTAAAAATTTATAGTACAGCTGATGTTTAAATGAGAAGTCTTATATCCTAATCTTGTGAATAGTTACAAGATTCTATAGCCGACCACAGAATGTTTAAAGAAAAGGGACTGAAAGTTAGCAGTTGTAGAGTGACTGAGGCTAAACTTGGGCTACATCTTGTATCAATAATTAAATGAGTTTGCTTTGGGGAATTTCCATAGTATCTATCTAGAACTGCTCCTTGGAATGGTTGAAGGTGGTTAGAAATTTGAAATGAGTTCTCTTGTGGATTCACAAAAGCTTTGCTGAAGAATTCTGATTCATGCCAAGAAGAAGCTAGGGAGGTGTTAGAGGCCAGATTTTGTGTGAGAAGCCTTCTCAGCTGTCATAATGACATGGGCTGTCTTTGTCTTAGTGACAGTGATAATCCAAAGAGCAATTCTGAACCCCATTATGTCGAAAGTTACACTTAAAAAACATCAAAGTCTCTAAACGTTAGAGTCCTTAAAATTATCATCATGAAAAATTAAAATTGTAAATTTTGAAATCTAGAAAACTAGAGTTGTCATTTTAAAATTTTTTATAAAAAGAATAAAGGGAGTTGGCAAGTTGGTTTAGTGAGTAAATCCACTTTCTTGGAAAGCATGCTACCAAGAGTTAAATTCCCAAGCCATTCATATAAATGGATGCACAAAGGGACCCATGCATTGGTATTCTTTTATAGTAACAGGTCCTGGCTTGCCCAAGGATGCCTCTGTGTGTGTGTGTGTGTGTGTGTGTGTGTGTGTGTGTGTGTGAGAGAGAGAGAGAGAGAGAGAGAGAGAGAGAGAGAGAGAGAGAGAGAGAGAGCGCAGGTGTTTGGACACACACAAATCAATAAATAAATACATAAATAATTAAATATTTTTTAAAAGAATGGAATGCCAACTACTGAGAAGAGCTTAGTGCATTTTCAGCTTCACAAAGGAGAGTTGCACCATGTGCATGTGTGAAACTGTTTCTGATTGCATGTTTGTCCAAGTACCAACGACCTGACTGCAATAGTTAAATTGGGATTAGAGAGTTAGAGTGTTGCTGAGATGAACCTGACATTCAGTTTTTGTCCTTTTGGAACTTGTATGCTAGAGGAATATGGATGGATTTGGTACTTGTGACTGAAGAAGCCTCATAGTGTGGACACCAAGTTTTATGAGCTGTTCTGGTGAGAGTTTGAAAATGCTAAATGCAGACAGAATTATGTTTGGAGGTTTGGATTATGAATTTTCAAAGAGGAAACAAGAGACCACAGAGAACTCTGTTGTGACCGAATTACTGGCATAAATGCTGGCTGCATTCTTCTGCCCGTGCCCAGAGAGTTTAATCAGGTTGAATTTAAAAGTAGTGGACTGGTGTGCTTGATGAATGTATGGAACTGAAAGATGTATAGTTTATTACGGGAGAAATTCAAGCAAGTTACAGACAGAGAGACTAGTTTTTAGGCTGCTAAAGCTCATACTGTTAAACAGATTACCAGCACTAAGGGTGACCTACAGCTTTACATTGAGGTAAAGGAAAAAATGCCTTAGGTGGAAGTGCCCTCAGGAAAGGCTGAATGTGCAGGAATGCAAATTCTATTGAAAAGAGACGACTTGAAGGAAAAAATTCTGAAGCAGAAGTCTTCAAGGACAGGATTTGTTTCCCTCTGGATTAACAGTTAGCTGTCTACACACCTGGTATTGATTTTGGAAGCATGAAAAATGCCTGTAAGTGGGTCACAAAGTGCACATGGCTCCAGGAGCCGCTGCTGAGATAGATGAGCCCATGAAGCAGGATGATGTCCCTGTATTTAAAGACAAAAAGGACATTGTACAGAGCTGAGTATGGACTATGTTTTTTAGTAGAGACCAGAAGATGTTTTGGATATACCAGGACTGTTCAATGGCATATGAGCACCTTTAAAGTTGGTCTAAAAGCAATTTGCATTGTGATATGGTCATGAGTCTATGGGGTCCAGGGGTAAAACGTGATAGATTGACTATAATAATTTGAATATATGGCTCCATATGTTATAGAAACTCCCATGACTGACAGACAAAGCCATAACAGCAAGAGGAGAGTGGAGTTTCATTTATTGTTATTATGAATTAGGAATGTATGCTGCCAGGCTGAGCACAGAAGCATTGGCCCCGAGCCCTGGTTACAAAGGGATTTTATAGTAGGGTACAGAGGTGTGTATGTTACATTAGTCATATAAATTAAGAAGCACAAGGAAGCAAATGGCTACACCTGGCAACTTACACCTTTACAATGGGTTCCAGACAAGTTCAGATAATCTTCCCCAGGTATTCTCTGAGTCTCATCTTTTTCCTAAATTCCATATCACAGTTAAAGTAGTTGCTTCTTTGTCTCACTGAATTTCCAAGCTCTGGTAGCCTCTCACATCATGCTATGTGAATGGCCATCTGTGACCTGCAGAATGTAACAATGAATAAGGGGGAGGACAGTAAACTCACACTCATTTTTGCTCTCATACATAGACTTGGGTGTTTTATTAAATTTGAATTTGTAACTGCATCTCCAGCCACCAGGCTGGAGGACGTGTCACTGTGTGTGGATCATCCTAAGCTGGTTTTGGATGTGAATCTGAATTTCAGCCCAAATCTGTGTGGAGAACAATTTGATCTCTGGCAATTAGTGGTTACTGAGAGTACTGGCTCTTGATGGTTTTCTCTGCTTGAATCTATGACAGAGAGCCAGCTTCATTCACCATTGATGGACTCTGTAAGCTTGAAATAAACCAGTTCCTCCCATAAAGTGTGTCTGGTTGGTTGCTTGTCCCAGCAACATGGAGCTGACTGCATCATACCATGTTAGATGAACAAATCCCTAGTAACATTTACATCCTTATTTCGTGTCTGCTTGTGTGAGTGTTTCTAGAGATTTGTGTGGGTCTCTGGGGACTGGTTGGGGAAGGTCAGTTACAAATGAAATGAACAGAAATGTGTTCTCTAAGAAGAGGCACATTAAAGAAAAAAATGGTGTTGACATATATTTAGATTATGAAATTTGGTGAGCTCTTTTGTACCATCTCTGGAAAATTGCTCATAACCAACCATGATGTTAACTTTTCCATCTGCTGATGTTTCCTTTTGCTTCCGGTGTTTCTGCTTTCAGTTTCCCCATCATTTCAAATCATCACCTTTGATTTATGAAATGTACTGCTGTATGTGTTCATATTTGCATCATTTCCAATATGGAGATAGGAATTGTGTATAGACTTTTAGGGAGTTGCAATCTGTTGTATGCATTTTATATCAGCTTGACTCTTATTGTGGCATTATCACTTTGTATGCACCACACATGTACGGAACACAGTGAAACATCCTCAGTCAATCAAGAAATGTCCTTTATGGTATGTGTGTGTGTGTGTGTGTGTGTGTGTGTGTGTGTGTGTGTGTGTGTGTAAGAACAACAGAGAGAGAGAGATGTGTGGAGGTCACAAGAAAACTTGGGCATCAGTATTTGCTTTTCATTTCCTTTGAGGCAGTCTCTCATTATTCATCACTTTATTCTCTAAACTAGCTGACCCAAGAACTTCTAGTAAATTCTTCTGTCTCTGTCCTTTTTCTCACACTTGGCACACTGGGATTACAGATGCTTGTCCCAATATCTTGCTTTCCATGGGTTCTGGGGATCAGGGCTCAGGGGTTCAGGCTTGTGTGATGAGAGATTTTTCCACTGAGCCATCTCTCTATCCATAATATGTTATTTTTGGTCCATCAACATTTGTCAAAGATGAACTTTCTTAAGAGCTTGTGTCTGGATGTCTGAGAAGTCAAGAACTATTGTGTTATTTATTTTTATTTTATAACTTTAATATATGAACAGTCTGATAATTAGGTTACCCTCTTTTTACCCACCCATATTCCATTGAGGCTCCCACTTACTGGGAATATAGGAATTCATTATGAGGTAATAAATTCATCAGTTGGTTCCTGTAGGGAAGACAATGCCTTCCCCACCCTATGGCTCTTACATTCTTTCCCACCTCCCTACTCTTCCACAATGTTCTCTGGCCTTTGCAGGCTGCATTAGAAGTCTAATGTTGAGCTTTGGGAAGCACATTATTTTATGTTTTGATGAATTTTCAGTCTTATCTGTGTCAATTGCCATCTCCCTGGAGAAGGTTCTCAGGCTAGCTGTGAGTACAGCACTCATATTTAATTCACTACTTCCTGTACAAAGTTTTCCTGGGCCCTGGTGAGAGTGATAGAGAAGACTCTTCTGGTGCTAGACAGTACAAGGCTTCTCTTCTCTTTTGGATGAGTCTTGGGTCTCCCTTGTATTCATCAATGTCTATAAAAAGCAGGTTTTCTAACCTAGAGTGAAAACAGCATTGATCAGCGGGGATGCATCTGTACATTTAGAAGGCTTTTTAGATGGCCATAACCTCTTCTTTCAGTCAAACAGCAGTGGAAGTGTCCCTCTCGTATCTATGACCTTCCAAGCTATAGGCTTCTGATTTGGTTCTCAGTATCAGACATGAGTTCCCGCCCATGGAACAGGCAACATATCCAGTCACAGAGCAGTTTATTACAAACATAACCTATGTGCCTCTGTTGCTCTGGTGAGTACATCTTGCCTGCCTGGCTGATTTTGTAATTTGCAGGATCCATCATGTTCTTTTGAATGATCTCATCAAAAAACAACAGGCTATCTGTCACAGTATTCCTCATATATACATTAAAAAGCTGGGAGCTAGCAGTAATCAATGGTAATGATATGTATTTATTTATTTTGCTTTTGTAGTCCATTTCTTATTGTTTATATTATTATATAGAGTGTATAAAATGATGATTTGTTTACAACATTTTCATAAATATTTACCACGTAGTTTGCTATTTCTTGCCTTCCACTCCTCTGCCTCCCTTCATCTCATCTTCCCTTTCTACTTCTCTCTCTTTTTCTGTCTCTGTCACTCTCTCTCCCCCCCCACACATACACACTTAAAACTATACTTAAATATGAGAGAAAATGTGACACTTGTATTTGTGGGTCTGACTTATTTGGTGTAAGATGATGATCTCCAATTCTATTCATTTTCTTGCAATGGTATCACTATGTTCTTTTTCATGTCTGGCTGGTGTTGTTCTCAGTTCAGTCCATCTGCTTATAGCTGTTGTGTTATTACAACCGTTGCTAGTATACCAGAGCAGTTAGGCTTATAAGCAAGCATACATGATTATTGTCTATTTTAGGATGTAAAATAGTCCACGAAATGCTCTA
Organism: Zapus hudsonius; assembly: GCA_004024765.1. Lineage (NCBI taxonomy): Eukaryota > Metazoa > Chordata > Mammalia > Rodentia > Dipodidae > Zapus > Zapus hudsonius. Next base: position 442 of record PVHP010028409.1, on the reverse strand, counting down.
TCTTTCTCCATTAAATCTACCTTGAAATATAAGAAATTCTTTTTAAAGACTTGTTTATTATTATTTTCAGATTATATGTTTAGGATTTGTTGTTTGGGGATTTCAGACTTTATGAGGTTTTAGATTTAAGGCTTTTGATGTTTAGGATTTCAGCTTTGGGGATGATGCCATTCAGGAGTGTGTCTTTGGGGATTATGGTTTAAAACCCTTTTCTCTTTTATCATCATCTTAAGTCTATGATAATCTTGTGAAAGGAGCAGAGATGAACCCAGTTGTGTTTTCATGCAGCTGCAAACACTTAGCTAGGAGAAGAAGGATTGCTCGCTGGGCACTTCCCTGAAAAGCCAGCTTTCTCTGCCCTAGAAGCTCAAGCTGGTCACACACACACACACACACACACACACACACACACACACACACACACACACACACACACACACAC
>PVHP010028408.1:0-23106 GCA_004024765.1 Zapus hudsonius | reverse complement strand
CTAGGATAGGGTTTCAAGACCCCACCCTAAAGCTAGATAGAGGGGGAAGAAATCTCTCCACCTTTGCCTGTTTTGTTGGTGTGTGTATGGTGTTGGTGATAGGTTTCTCTCTCTGCTTGGCCCTATGAAAGGGAGCAAACCTCTTTCACCATTATGGAACTTTCCCTAGATCTGTAGCTTTGATAAATCCTTTCCTCCCCTAAACTGTGCCTGGTTTGGAGGTTCATCCCTGCGGCCCATGAGTTGACTACCGCAGGTGGATAATCCAGAAACAAAATAAACTACTATATAGCATATTGTTCTATTTATTTGAAAAAAAACTAAGAATGAGGGTTGGGGAATGTAACTCAGTGGAAGAGTGCTTACTTAGTAGATACAGAGCCCTAGCTTTGATCAGCACTGCAAGAGCAATAACAATAACTATATTAGTAATAAAAATAAATATGTATAAAATGAACAGTGATACAAGTGGGGAGAGTGTCTTTGAAGGGTGGGTGGGTGATGGCAGGAGAGGTTCAGGGAGGGGCTGCCTCAAGGCTGTCAGGTGTGTTAGCTCCTGAAACATTGATCTCACTCACCACTTTCCTCTGTGCTATCACTCAACTTTAAAGTTCATGGAAAGAAAGAACAAAGAATGATGGTAAAGTTATTTTCAAGTAAACAAAAGTGGTAATTCATTCTTCACAAAAAGTCAAAGAATGCACTTAGGGAAGAAGAGAAGTAATCTAGAAGGAAGGTAAAGCACAGTCGGAAGAAATGGTAAACAAAGAAATTGGGAAATATATCAAAAATATATTGGTGAATTCAGACAAGTATTGATTACATAAAAGAATAATAACAATGTCTGGTGTATGAAGTTAAAAGAAATAAAACAAAACATATTTGAAATACCGGACAAAAACAGTTATCACTATTACATAACTAAAATGGTTAATGTTTGAGGGACTAAGGTTTTGAAGGAGAGATGAGCTGTGGTTTAACTTATACTATTCGTACTAAGTAAGAAAGCACTCCCAGCAAGAGGGGCCAACACTCCACTTGTACATCCACAGGTGATCATAAGCCAGTGTGAACAGAAGCTGAAGTCTACAGCAGTGATAAAGAATCACAACCCCAGGCCTGATTCTCAAACCCAGAGCCCATCTATACATGGGAAGACCAGGCCCGCTGACAAGGAGCTCTACACAAGCACTCGAAGTAGCATTGCTCCCAGTTCTCACTAAGGCAGACTGCCAGCCATCTGCCAGAATAGCTGGTCCCACAGGCAAAAGGATGTGCAGACTTCTTGAGGTGACACCAAGGAAGTGTCATTGTCACAGATTTAAAGGATACATAGACTCCTTCTAATCAAGTACCACAACCAGTAATAATCAGATGGAAGGAGCAGGCCACCATGCTGCCCCCACAGCTGCTCTACCAGCCCTGTCAGGATCTGTATGAGGACAGAGAAGCACAGTCTCTGGTTTTGGGTGTCAGGGGCCCATCTGAGGCCCCCTGGGGAAGGATGATCCTGGGCTGCCCACTTGCATGGCATGGGCATCTGCACTAAGGCTGTGTTACCTCTCCCACTGTGTTACAATGCCCCTGAAAGACTCTCAACCATCCCAGCGTTGTAAGGTTGGTCTATCATACTGATAACAACACATTCACTGGGCCTGGATCGCGCTTCCTTGGGACATTGGAGATGGGTTGTACTGTGAGGGAGGAACACTGCTCCTTCCCAGTTTCCAGGTGACATGGAAAGCTGCCAACTTTGAGGGAAACTTGGAGCAAAATTGAGTCTTGAAGCTCTGTAAGGAGTCCTACTGCTTGGGCCACATGGTCTGTCAGACCCACAGATGTTAGGGCATGTGCCGTGGTTAAGGATACTCTGTGGTGCGCATGTCAAGAGCATACAGACAAGTGCATCCCAGACTCCTAAGGCTCTGGAGCAAGGCCCTGCTGTCTGCAGCAGCTCTGGCACCTATAGACTCAGAGAAACCACGGACATCAAACACTGGGACTACTTCATAGCCACCAAATCATGTTTAAGCAGACACAACTGCAATCTGTCACACAATGAAAATGACACATTCAGATCAGGAGGAAAGGAAGAAATGTGAACAGGTGACTCAGACCCACATGTCTCCTCCCTCCTCTTCCTCTTCCTCCTCCTCCTCTTCCTTCTTCCTCTCTCTTTCTCTCTCTCTCTCTCTCGCTCTCTCTCCCTCTCTCTCTTTTTTTCTCTCTCTCTCTCCTCTTACAATGAGGTCATTTATGGCCCCTTTACGATTTCTCTACAACCAGCTAACAGAAAAGAGATATAAGGAACTTATAATGGTAAGCCAGTACAGTATGTTAGTGTGAGCTAAAAGTGGTCCATGTGGCACCACAGGCTCACCCACCATAACCCCGGCTGCCAATTTAACCACAGTTGGTCATCCACTTTATGCTAGGGGACAGGAGGCTTGGAGTCTTCTAAGTACTGGAGAATGGCTTGGATGCTTACTCGAGGCCTTGAGGGAGCAAGCCTGCAAGGCTTCGAATAAGGATGCCCGAGGAAGAGGCAGGTGGCAGAGCTGTGAGAACACATGTGTGCTGGTCTTGATGTCCCTCATCAGCGCCCAACAGGGAGCATGTTTGTCTGAAGAAGCACTGAATAAGCCAGTGATCAGGAGGACTCAAGCAGCAAGTGCTATTCAGCCTGTGCCCTCGGAGAATGCAACCCTTACAAAGGAGCCCGTGAGCAAATGAGTGGGCTAGTCACAGTGTACTGCCATTTGGTCTCTGCTTGACCAAGGCTGGTCTTCTACCACCAACCGATGGCAATCAGAGCAGAACCAAATATGAGTCTACACGATCCACTGAAGGCAGTGGCAAGTCCCTCCATCCACACTGAAAGAAGCAACAATTCATCTTAAGAAGAATTTACACTTTGGTTGTGGGTTTGTCTCTTGGTCAAAGAACATTAGCCAGTTTCATTCTCTGAAAGTGGCTGAAAGCCTACAGGTTTTCTGCTTCTGGGGGAACCAAATCTGAAGCAGTTAAATAATCAAAAATGTGGCTTTTTGAAAAATCTAACAAAATCTTGGCAAGATTTGACTAATAAAGAAGAGTAAAGGCACAAATAAACATTGTAGAAATTTTAAAAAGAAAAACTAAAGATGCTGTTGAGATTGAAATGAGTGAAATTTTACAGACACACACACACGTATATATTATAACACTCTTTTATCCCCTCGCCCCTGCTCCCATTCCCCTGGGCCCTCATCTGTGGGATTATGGTATTCACTGTGGGATCCTGAAGGTCTCAGTCAGTCTCCATGGGGAGGGGGAGGGGCCTCAGGATATTTCTAGCCACTCTATAGCTCTTACGATCTTTCCACCCCATCTTCTACAATGTACCTTGAGACATAACAGGCATGTTGGCAGTCTGATTTAATGTTGAGTTCTCTGTAGACTCTGGGTTTCTGCTTTGATGGGTTTGATGAATCACTGTGTCTGTCACCATCGCCCTGGATCAGGTTGTCAGGCTAGCAGTAAGAGCAGTATTCATGTTGCTTTTTCCTCTGAAATTTAAAAATGAGTAATTTTTAAAAAATATTTTATTTATTCATTTTCAAGCAGAGAGAAAGAGAGAGAGAGAGAGAGAGAGAGAGAGAGAGAGAGAACACCAGGGCCACCGCCTTGTGGGTCTGGCTTGTGTGGGACCTGGGGAATTGAACCAGGGGCCTTCAGCACTGGAGGCAAGGGCCTTAACCGCTGAGCCATCTCTCCAGCCCAAAATGAGTAATTTTTTTAAAGTAAAATGAGTGCACGCCTTTAATCCTAGCACTCCAGAGGCAGAGGTAGGAGGGTCACTGTGAGTTTGACCACCCTGACACTAAATGATTAATTTGACATCAGCCTGGTCTAGAGAGAGACCTTACCTTGAAAAAAACAAAAATTAAATTAAAATGAGTAAAAATAACTCAGGGAGAAGGAAAAATTCTTACAGTAGAATGTTAACTCATAAGAGAAATACAGACACTATAAAAATCACTATTTTACAACCATAGTTATACATGTTTGATGTAGGTAAGAGTCATTAATAGATGCTAAGATTCATGAGTCTGATAAATGGCAGGATGTTTATCATTTCAAAAATTAAAGTAAACTGTTAAATGAAGGGATAAAAAGTATTGTGGACAATATTAAACCTGTTATTTTGAAAACAAAAATTAAATTAATAAATTCCTAGAAAAAATACGTTTCAATGAAATTACTCAACTAGAAAAAATTCAATAATTTAGAAAATCAAAAGAAATCAAAACATTGTTTTCCATTTTCAGTTATAATATTGATATTGTGGTTTTGAAAAGATGTAGAAGCAATAAACATAACCTGATCATGGCTTCTTTGGAAAATGATTAGTCCTCTATCATGTACATGAAGAGCCTCATAGATTTTGTCAAAACACACATTAAGGAAACTTATCAAGAACAAGGGGAGCTATAGGGTCTATTGAGGAAGAGGTGGAGGAAAGATTGTAAAAACCAAAGGAAGGGGAGGACTGCTTACAATGCAAACTTCCAGACACAAAATGACCTTGATATTCATGACTTCACAGTGCCTGATAATACCTACACATTATGGGAGGAAAAGATGATGACATCCAAACAAAATTGAGACTGAGAGGGGGAAGAGATATGCGGGAGGTTGGGAAGGGAATCATAATAGTTTATTATCTATAATTATGGAAGCTATCAATAAAAAGTTTAAAAAAAAAGAACTAGAGGGCTAACTTGAAGGAGTTTCCCAAGTCAAAGAGGGGGTGATTTGAGTATCAAAAATGCTGATGTCAACTAAGTATCTGGTTCCAGTTATCCAATTTCAGAAATACAGAGGGTGGGGGGAATGATGTGTAAAATAACACTTTAAAGACTAAATCAAAGAAATACAAAAGAGATTATATACTACCAATAACTCCAATTGAAACATACTAACAATATACAATAAATCATATATATGTGTGTATGTACTAATGTAATACATTATATATCCATTGTATGTATGTATATATATATATATGAATAGAGTGAATATATATTCATACATGGTTGTGTAGGTGGAGGCAGGATGATCAAGGCTGCCTGGGCTATATGAGACCCTGTCTTAGAAACAAAGATATGGACCAGAGAGATGGCTCAGATTAAAGGTGCTCACTTGCAAAGCCTAATAACCTGGGGTTCAATTCCTGAGTACCCATATAATGTCAGATCCACACAGTGACACACACAGCTGGAGTTTGTTTGCAGTGGCAGAAGGCCCTGGCATGCTGCCTATTTCCCCCTTTTCTCTCTCTCTGTCTCTCTCTGTCTCTTTCTCTCTGTCTCTCTGTCTCTCTCTCTCTCTCATAAATAAACACATTAAACACAAAAATAGGCTGGGGAAATGGCTCAGTAGCTAGAGGCACTTGCTTGCAAAGCCTGCTGGCCCAGGTTCAATTTCCCAGTCCTGACATAAAGGCAGATGCACAAAGTGTGTGTGTGTGTGTGTGTGTATGTGTGTGTGTGTGTGTGTGTGTGTGTGTCTGGAGTTGATTTGCAGCAGCAAGAGACCCTGGCACACTCATACCCTCTCACTCTCCCCCCTTTCAAATAAATAACAATAAAATTTTAGAAAACAAAGATAGATAAATGATAGATAGATGACAGTTTTAATACAACAAATGTATCAAAGTTCATTGGTTCATACGAGCCATCATCGTTGGTTTAGAACACTTATTCTAAAATGATCCATAAAGGAAGAATCAAGCATTTATCCTGCTCTCAGATTATATTTCAAGATAATAAATGATTTATGAGAGTTCATCTTTGTGGAACAGGCACCATTAGTAAGTGCAAGAAATGCCTTAGAAAGCTACTATCTTTCAACCTCTAATGAAATCACAGATGCTGATAGTGAACACCAGCGGTTTCCAGAAGCTCTAGAGGAAAGCTTGTGGAAGCCTTTCTAACCAGTGGTTAGGCTGCCCCACTATATGTGCCAGTCAGTACCAGAATCACAGCAGGTGAGACACGGGGGAGTAACTGGGTGCATCTGAAGGAACAACAGCACGCAGAACCACCCATGGAGGAATTTGTCAAATAAGTAGATTTTGTGCATTTTCTAGAAGGAAAAGCCTAGATCTAATTAAATCTCTGGCTGCAATTATTAGATTCCAGAAATAGAGGGTGGATTGCCTGTAAAATATTAATTCAATGATTAAATAAAACATGCCTGCCTTCAAGCATGAGAACCTGACTTGGATCCCCAGAACCCATGTATAAATACCAGGCATGGTGCACACACTTTCCATCCCAGCACTGGGGAGGCAGAGACTGGAGGGTTCCTGGAGCTCAATGGCCAGCCAGTCTAGATGACTTAGCAAGTTCTAGGCCAGTGAGAGACGCTGTCTCAAAACTGGTAGAAAGCACTTGAGGAACAACAACCAAGGTTGCCCTCTGGCCCTGACACCTGTACACACACATCCACACACAAGTACACACAAAAAGAATAAATAAAATAAATATGAAAGACAAGCTATTTTGAATACAAAATACTCAGTATTCATCAAATAAGCACCATTTGCAAAAAGAAATTTTAAGTATTTGAAAAGATTTAAGAAACATACTAACCAAGACAAGTGTGATCATTTTTGTTTTACATCCTGATTTTAATAAACTAACAATAAAAATATAATAGTCTGAAGATCCAGAAGAATATACACATTAGATATTAGATGAGAAGGACAATTACAATCTTATTAGGGGGATGACCCTGGTTACCATTCCTCCTCGGTTAGAGGGGCACCTCCTGTGTTTATAGATGGAGTAGAAGATGCCTGGATGGCTTTCAAATACCCCAACAATAAGAACAAAAATAAGTGGAGAGAAAAGATGATAGTAAAATAGCAGGAAACTAATAGGACTCTCTACTATTGTGTATATTTGAAAATATCTATAATAAAAAGCTAAAGATAAACATAGGATCATCTTAATGGACGCAGAAAAATCATTTCATTCCACATTCATCCATAATTTATTCCTAATTGCTATTCTCAGCAAATGAGGAATTGAAAAGGAATTTGTTTAACCTGATAAACTATGCCTGTCACAATCTACAGCAAACATTATGGTTAATAATGAAACAGAAGCCTTTTCCAATCAAGAATAAAACAAAGATGCCTTACTTCACCACTTCTCATGAATGTTAATTTGGGGATCCTACTGAGTACCACAAGCCAAGAAAAAGAAACAGGCATCAGAATTGGAAAGGAAAAGAAGTTAACTTTCTCAGATAAAATTATATATATAAAAAGTCAGAACAAATGATGAAAATCACTAAGAACTTAGGAAGAGAAAGAGAAAGATAAGAGTCAGTGGTGGGGGAGAAGGGAGTGAAATGGAGCAGGACAGGAAAAATGTGTTTATTTTATTATTCCATAGACCTTGGAGTGTGTGTGTACGTGATTTTTAAGTAAAATATTACATAATGAAAAATTTAAAACAAGTAAGAAAAAAGTACTCATTTCTAAAAGTTCTCTTTTGCTTGTTTTTGAAGTATGAGTCTTGCTATATTGCCCAGGCTGGTCTTGAACTCATGAGCTCAGTGATCATCCTGCCTTAATGTGGTAGTCTGAGTATAAAATGTCACTCCAGCTGGTAGGGCCTTGCTGGAGGAGGTGTGTCACTGTGGGCAAACCTCGGGGTGTTACTGCCCAGTACCATTTAGCTCTCTCTATATACTTCCTCCTGGCCAATATAGAAATAGGACACCATGCTGTCTTCTCCTGACTTGCTTTCCCTGTCAGGAAGAAACTCTCCCTCAAAGCTGTAAGCCTGAAATAAAATCCTTTCCTTCCATTGGCTGCTTTTGGTCAGGTGTCTTGTCTCAGCTGTGAAAAGGTAACTCCTCCTCTCAGCCTCCCATGTAGCTTGGCTCATAAGTGCACAAGATCATGTCTTAGCTCGTTGGTTCTTCTTTGAAATGCTGAGGATCAAATTTAGATGGGTGAAAGTTCTAAAGCAGAAAATATATGGGCATGTCTATTGGAATCTTTGTAGAGATAATTCTTGCTTGTCCTGGGAAAATCAAAATAATTTACTCTTAAATATCATTTGTCTTTTTCAGAAGTTCTATAAACAGTCATTAATATCACCAGATTGCTGAAAAATGGTTCAGAACTTGAACCTGCCAAATATTCAGATGTTTAAAAGAAAAGCTGCAACTTTTTTTTCATAAAGGCAATTAACTTTATTTTTTCTATGTACTGATTGAACCTAAGCTTTACACTTAAACTAGACAGGCACTCCACCCACCAATGAGCTATATTCACAGCTAACTTAATGCACTATCTGAATCAGTGTGTGAACACTATCAAGGTCAACAGAAGACATCTGCCTGTAGACCATTGTGCAATGATTATCTGCTCCAGAAGTAATCTTGGACCCTGAGTTGAATCATTCTCTCTCTCTCTCTCTCTCTCTCTCTCTCTCTCTCTCTCTCTCTCTCTCTCTCTCTCTCTCTCTCTCTCTCTCTCTCTCTCTCCTCTCTCCTCTCTCTCTCCCTCCCCCCCCCCAGCACATGGCTGAGTTCATAAAATTATCTTTCAGAATCTGATAGTTAAGAATCTAACTGTATTTCTCCAAGTTCACCACCAGAGGGGAGGACTGTAAAACAAAAGAAGAAAAGCCAGAGGTGTTTGCAGAGAAGGTACTTTCCGGAAAGGAACCCAGGGATCATGAGCTGCACTTGGATGTGGGGCCTCTGTGAGGATTCTGCTGAGAATCCAAGAATGAGAAGAGCTGAGGACTGCTCACAGGTAGGTGCAACTCCAACTTGGGGCAGCCATGAACTTGCTCCTTTCAGAAATTCTTAGAAAGAAATGACAGAGCCATTCAATATGTTCCCTCACAGTCATATTCTTCTGCCAATCAATCTCCTGAGTTTATCCAAGTCTGTTCCCTTTAGACAAGAAGTTAAATTCTTGGGAAAGAAAGTGGGTGTAGGGCAGAAAGGATAAGGCAACATCTCTCAGTGGACTGTAGGAAACCACAGTACAGTGTGCTAATGTCCAGTAACTAGAGCTCAAAAACAAAAGGCTCTGGCTTGTAGTGCTCGTCAATTTCTTTAGTATAAACACTTCTACACTGGCCACTGTTAAGGTCCCAGCATTGTGTCACTGACACGGGATGAGAAAAGGAGCACACAGTGGGCTCTTGCCAGCCAGGACAAGCTCACTTTATCACTAGCTTCCTGACCACAACTCTGGTTCAAAGTTAAGGCCTCCCTGCAGGGTTCAAGGTGAGGGTATAAATGGGGGCCCACACATTATATGTCTCAACATTTAAGTTATAAACTAAGCAAAAAACTTTATTTATGTGTCTTATCCTGTTGCTTTCTATGTCTTATGGAAACAGATTGTGGAAAGAAAAAAGTTTAATTCAACTTTCAGTTTCAAGGGGAAGTTTCATCCTGGTGAGGAGGGCATGGCAGAGAATGGGTGTCACATCGCCTCACAATCAGGGAGCAGGGGGCAAGCATCACATGAGGTCAGGTTATAAAACGTCAAAGAATTGACATTCTTACTATCTTGAGCCTTCAGTGGGTTGGGTCATACTCTTAGGGCATCTTTCCTATTGTCCCAGGCTAGAAGAACAGTAGAAGCTTCTTTTTAATGGTGGAGATCTTAACAGTTAAAGCTGTAGTCTCTTTGCCTGGGACTTTAAACTTACATTTCTTTCCACCAGACCTCATATATTTTATAACGTTCTCCTCTGCATTTTGGTCTCGTCCACTATCAATCCAAATAAGAGCGGCTAGGAGAAGTGACATACGATGGTTTATATTGACTGCCAATTTGAGGGAACCTAGAATTCACCTAGAATTCCCAGATTGCAGGTGAGGAATTATATAGATTGGTTTAGCCTGTGAGAAATTATCTTGATTAGGTTAACTGAGGTGAGAAGACCCACCTTAACTCTGGGCAGCATCATTCCAGGGGCTAGGGTCCTGGACCATATAAAAAGGAGAAAGCTAGCTGAGCACCAGCTTTCATTGATCTCTGCTTCCTCAGGGTATACTGAATGTGACCAGCTCAGCTTCAAGCTCCTGCCACAATGCCTTCCCCATCAGAATGAACCTGTAAACTGAAGAAATCTTTCCTCCTTTAACTGATTTTTGTCAAGTATTTTGTCCCAGTAATGAAAAGGTAACTAATATACTATGCCACAGATTCAATTCTAGTTCTGCCTTGAAATTTCCTCTGCCAAACACATTAGTCCATTACTTTGAAATTCAACTTTACTCAAGTTCTCAGGATACAGGCAGAATGCAGTCATATTATTTGCCAGACTATCATACAAACTACCTGTAGCCCAGTTCTCAATAGAGACATTGGTCTTTTCTGAATCCTCATAAACTGAGCCTCCATTGTTCGCATTTCCCTTGGCCTTCTGATCTTTAAAACTCCCAACAGAATGGCCTATTAATCTCTGTCTACAGCATTCTAAGGCTTATTGAGCCCAAAGTTCCAATATTTTTCCCATTTCTGAAAACCAGTTATGAAAGCTTGCAAACCACAAGGTCAGGTTTATTAAAGCAACAGCCCCACTCCTAGCACCAATTTCCTTTAGTGCTTATACTTTCTAGTTGCTGGAACAAAATGCCTGGCCCGAAGAAGCTTTTGGTAGGAAAAATTAATCTTACAATTTCAAAGGGAATTTTGGCAGGGGAAGGCATGGCAGGTTTGAACAAGAAAGTAGAGTCACACATAGCCTCAGAAATCAGGAAGTGTGTAGAGCTGAAGAGATGGCTTAGCGGTTAAGGCGCTTGCCTGAAATGCAGAAGGACCCAAGTTCAATTCCCCAGTGCCCACATAAAGCCAGATGCACAAGAGGGCACGTGTGTCTGGAGTTCGTTTGCAGTGCCTAGAGGCTCTGACGTGCCCATTCTCTCTCTCTCTCTCTCTCTCTCTCTCTCTCTCTCTCTCTCTCTCTCTCAAATAAATAAAAATTTTAAAAAATCAGGAAGTGTGACACTTTGAATTATGCCTCTCCCCCACAAAAAAAAGCACGTGCTTAGCAAGCGTCTTTAACCATTGAGCCATCTCCCCAACACTGACTATTGTGTTTTTAATGCTTGTTTCCCAAATTGCAGCAATTCGGGAGGTGAAACCTTGCTGGAGGAGGTATGTTGTTGGGGGTGGGCTTAGGGGTACTATAGCCAGCTTCCCCTTGCTAGAGTTCAGCTCACTCTCCTGCTGCTGTTTTCCACCTGCTGCAGCAAGGGTGATGTCCAGCCTCTGCTCATGCTATTCTTTCCCCCGCCATCATGAAGCTTCCCCTAGAAACTGTAACTAAAATAAACCCTTGCCTCCCATGATCTGCTTTTGGTCATGCCGTAGTGAGCCACATGCTGCTGGGATGCATCTCCAAACCACACACGATTTGAGGAGAAAAATATTTATTGAGGTAACAGACCCAGGGGAAGTTAAGGGGAAAAAGGCTGGCCCCCTTTCACAGAAGCAAGCAGAGACAGAGACAGAAGCCCACCACCAGCACCAGAAGCAAGCAAACTCCAACTTCTGGGTCCGTGGGTTAGTTAGGGAGTTGCAGCGCGCATCAACTCCCTGTTCGCCCACGGGGCTGGGTGAGCAGAGGCTTGGAATAGCTGTGAGCCGAACAAGAGATGAGGACTCTCCGGAGAATGCAGCAGTGGGCAATTCTCATTTTATTGTGTAGATAGCAGTTGTTTATATAGAGAAAAGTCAGAGGTAGAAGCATAGGAAGCAAGATATGTGAGCATCTCATGAGTTTGATTAGTAAGGGCCAGTATCCTTTGGATACCTATTTTGCATAGATAAATTGAGGGGGCTACGTGACTCTATACATGGATATGTATAGAATTGTGATGTTAGCAGAGGAAATGTAACCTTATTGTTTAGGTTTGTTATTGCAGCTGGACTAAGTTAGGCTTTGAACTGCTTGCTTATCTCAGGGGACAGCTGTGGCCTGCCTGGGGGGTGGAGTTTTCAGGATTGCTAAGATTTATAGAGGCCCTCAGACTTTGCCTCAACTTCCTTATCAGAAGGAGACAGTCCCAGAAGCCTGCCAGACTCAGCAAAACCCTACTTCCTCCATGCCCCATTAGCAGGGTCCCACACAACTGGCAAAACAAAAGGCACTCCAAGCTTGAACTCAGACTGCTTTTTGCATATGTAAAGCTAGAATTCCAGACCCACCCCAGAAATACCTTAGGGCTGAATCCTAGGATCTGGCCAAGGTGACACACTTCTTCTAACCAGAACTGGCTGGAGACAATTTACAATTTTAATAAACCTTTAATTCTTTTCGGGGATATTTATTCAAAACTACCACAGGTCAGAGTTTTTTCCCATCAGGGAAAAGGTAACTCCAACAGGAAAAAGGATAAGGACTGGGAGATGGCTCAGCAGCTAAAGGTGCTTGTTTGCAAGGCTCCTGACTTGAGTTTAATGTACCGGCAACCACATAAAGCCAGGCACAACACAGCTATATCACATGTGCCCATGATACTAACATGCCTCTAGCAATACGAGACAATGCCAGGAGAATGCAGAAGCTCACAGACCAGCTAGATGTATACATGAAGTAAAACAGCAAAAAGTGAAACAAGGGACTGTGTCTCAAGCAGGGTAGAGGGAGAAGACAAGTACCCTAGGTTGTCCTCAGACCTCCACGTGTGTGTTGTGGCACATGGATGCTCATGCACATATACACATAATTTTTAAAAAGTGGAGGATGAACAGCACATGGCGCTGAGTTATAAAAACTCAGTGACCCACTTTCTTCAATAAGCCTCCCTCTAGAGATCAATTATTCAAATATATGAGCCTATGGGAGCATTTTACATTCAAACTGTGTCGGTCACATGTCTGCAGGGACCACCCCTCCCCTTGAATGGGAGGTGTTTAGTTAGAGCTACAACCTAGGTGCTAAAACTGATTGGCCAAATATAAACCAATCAGCTGTCTCTCTGACTCACCTGGGGAGGACTTAAAACTAGCTTCCCTAAAGGAAGTAGGCCTCTCTCTTCCCCCACATGGCAATGGAGTAGAAGGACTGCTGACCCAGGCCTCAGTGAGGTAAGGCCTGTACCCCTACCCCAGCTGATGGCTGGGGTAGGGGGCAGGCTCCAGACCTCTTCTCTCATAAACCTCTCTTTCTCATAAAGAGAGCTTTCTATTATCTTTTCTTGGGCTGTTTATTTAACTAAATACCATAAGTTTTGTTACTCTCTGACATGTGTTCTCCCCACCCTGGTGGCAGGAGTACTCTGTAACTTCCCACATGATGACTGGGAAATTTCCCCATCCAACTCCCCTTTTCCTAATCTACTAAATTAGAATAAATGTGTAATTAAATTTTAATTCTGTCCCTGTGTACAATTCTTTGGCTTTAGAGGACAAGAACTCAGAGTAGGAGGAGGGGGAAGGGAGGAATCCAAAACTCTCTCTCCCCGCATTGCTTACAATTATTAATTAGCAACAACCCGTATCAAGACCACCACATCTTCATAACTACTCAGAAAACCAAAGTTGAATTTTGGACACATCTGAACATGTATGGCCACATGAAAGATGCTATCTCAGGCCTTCCATCCCAGGCCCACACCTCTTTTCATTGTACCCATGGCACATGCAAGCCGCAGCCTATCTGGGCACACACTGCAGAGCCTTGGTTATCTCTTTGTGTGAGTACGTTTGGCCGTGTGGTTTGTTCATAGAAAAAGTCTACACCCACCTGCAAGTAGGCTTTGGGTCACTTGGACAAGAAATCACAGGACTCCTCTCACCTGTAGTATTGAAGTGGGGATTAACTTCCAAAAAGGCATGGCCCTGTTGCCCAAATACTGTGGGGAGGACTAAGCAAGGCCAAGGCCAATGCAGGCCCTTTAAGATACAGGAGTCAGGCAAAACTGGCCAAAGTGCTGAGAAGTGACGGCTGAGCGTCAACACTGAGACATCGCTATCACATCCGCCCACGAAGGCTTAGAGACCATTGCTGAAGAGTTGGTGGAAAGAATGTAGGAGCCAAAGGAAGGGGAGGAGTGCTTACAATGCTCTCATCCAGACACAAAGTGGCCTTGTTATTCATGACCTCGTAATGGCTAACACATAACCTAATAAGAGGAAGAAAATAATACCATCAAAGTTGAAGAGTCTAGTTGGAAAGAAGGGATTCAGTGGGAGACTGTGGGATTTGGGAGGGGCTGAAGGGGACTGGTGGGAGGGGATTATGACCATGGCATTGTAGCAGAAATATTTTTGAAGAGATGAGTGAACATAGAGGAGTTTATTACCCAAGGGCCAAAGGGCTGGAATCAATTCCAAAAAGCTCCAACCCAGAGTGAAGTTTTACCTTCATTTTTATATATTGTTTAGTAGTGAGGTGGGGTTAAGCAATTACACAGGGTTTACAAAAGCAAAACATTACAGTCAGTTGTGTGGTCTACATGATTCCAAATAACTTTTAAAACACATGAGTAATCCTTCAAAACACAGGGGTCAGTCATTCCTGCAATCAGGGCGCCCTGATTGTTACCAAGGATGACACTCTCATCTAGTATAAACTATCTTTTTCTGCCACATCTTCAAGGACTTCTCTTA
The DNA here is from genome assembly GCA_004024765.1 of Zapus hudsonius. NCBI lineage: Eukaryota > Metazoa > Chordata > Mammalia > Rodentia > Dipodidae > Zapus > Zapus hudsonius. The sequence continues at coordinate 8,456 of PVHP010028408.1, read as the reverse complement.
GCAAGGCTCTCCTCTGGAACTTTCCAGCTACTGAGCAGGGAGCAGTTCAGCTTCCCAGCAGTGAACCCATTCTCTATCTGCCTCTTTCTCTCAACTAAATAAACATTTAACAAAGAAGAAGACAATAGCCCTGTCTAGTTGTTTGCATACGGTCCTTGGCTATCTTCATGCCTCAACTGCAGAGTTACATGGTTAGGACAGAGACTCTATGGCTGACAAAACTTATTTACTCCCAGACCCTTTCTAGGAAAGATTGTCAATCACTTGAGCTAAATTTCCCATGTTTCTTGGTAGTAGATACAGCATAAGAGATGTAAATTCTCCAGCAGGGAGGGCAGAGAGGACAAGGAGAAGGAAAGACCAGAAGTTTCCAATGGACAGAGCAGACCTTTGCATCCCTAGAAGAGACGAGCCACAGATAGACAGTAGGGAGCCAGCAGAGCTCAGATCAGGACAGGACTAGGAGAAAAGGGCTTAGTTCTCTCTCACACTTCACCTACACATGAGCCAGACTTGCCTGTGATTTTTCCTTATTAATCTTGTTTATACCCTCCACATACTGTAGCCTTAAATCCGAGCTGTGGAAGTCACCAGTTTCTTTGCTGAAATGGCCTAGGAGGCTCATTATGAAAACATCTGGAGTGGGCCTGTCTTTCAGAACAATAATGAAAGCCAGAGATGTTACTTTAAAATTCAGAGAGACACATAGAGACTGGTGAGTTTGTAAATGTAATATTGACTTGCTCCAATTTATCCAAAATATTATTATTTCAAATGTAATCAGTGTAGAAATACTGAGACATTCTTTATTCCTTTTCACACTAAGTCTTTGAAATCTGGTGGTTATTTTATATCTATAGCACATTTCAGGTTTTAAAAGCTAATTATACCAAATTTTCATCAGAACTATGTATAATCTTTATATTTCATAAAATTAGCAGTGAAAAGCAGATCACATCTGGCACAATGGCACACATCCATAATCCCAGTTACCATGGAAACCGAGACAAGAAGATTATGAGTCGAAGCCAGCCTGGGCAATTTAGCAATATCCTTTCGCAAATTAGAATTAAAATTCAGAAGCAATGTGACTACACATTAAAGCATTTGCTGGCCTAGTATGTGCAGAGCCCCAAGTTCATTCCCCTCCTCCCCAGCACCAAAGGAAGGGAAGGACAAAGGGAGGGCAAAGTAGGTCACCTTCATACTATTCTAAACGAACTTAAGCATTTTCAAGTAATTGAATCAACTTTCAGCTTTTAGATGTAAATTTGTATTAGGCTGGAAAGATGGCGCAAAGGTTAAGGCACCTGCCTATAAAAACTAACCCAAGTTCAAATCCCCAGTACCCACATAAAACCAGATGCACAAAGTGGCTCAAAGCACTCCTCCCCATTTAGATGTTTCCTGGTGGTGAAACCACCTCTCACTGTAATCTCTGTTGATTTGTTTCAAGTCATACTGGTCCAAGACACTTTGTCCTTGACATTTTAAATAAATATGCATGCAACTATTGTATACAGAGATGGATAAAGAAAAGGGGAATATGTGTTGAACAGTGACTGGCATCATTCAAACCAAAGTACATTCATTCTTTGACTTGCACAATAGTTTCACCACCAGGAAACTCAATGTTTATTAAATTGTGAAAAGAAAATACTTCTGTGTTTACATATTAAACAGAATTGGGCTTTAGGCTTGAATCATAATAAACAGAATGTCAGGTAGGGGGTATGAGCCTGACTGTCTTGGGGCCTTGTGGGATGTTCAGTGTTCTTACCTCGCCCTGACTTTGCCAGACGCTTCTCCCAATTACTGTGTCAGTCAAATGGGTCAGTCAAATGGTATTTAGATTTTCTAAGATACTGCTGACAGTGTTGAGGGGTAGTGTTGTGGGGGAGTGCTGGAGATTGAACCTATGGCTCAGTTCACACATGCTGGACTTAACTAACACCCCCAGGAGATCAAATTCTTTAAGAAGCCAAGAGGCAAAAACTGTGAGAGCAGTGGGCAAGGCGTCAACAAGCTGGGACAGGGCTTTCTGTGTGGATCACAGAGCTACTATTACCAAATTGGGGCAGGAGGCATTGCTTCTCCTTCATTTGGTGAAAAATTAAGAGATGGGAAGACAAATAGGCAGAGAATTGAAGGTAGGACCTCTGTCAGTGAAAGTCCCCTTGGGAATGGGGGGATCCTGATTGGGTTGCTGCTGACTGAGAAAGGTGATCAGGCTTTTATCCCCTTCCCATTCCTCCTCCCTTCTTTCCCTGTGGATTAGCTCTGAGATGTTCAGGCTCAGTTCACAAACCATTCTCAAGTTGTTGACTTGATCTCCTCCCTCAGATCAGCAGGAGAATTCTTCTGATTGGATGCCCAGAACATGCAGGGAAATGAACTAGCAGTGATGTCCTTTCTGGGGAAGAGAAATGTATCCCTGAGGGGAAATGGAGGGTGTTTGCCATTTTTAGGCTCCTAAAACTTGGGAGCCATTGATCTCATCTCCAGTTTTAGGTAGTTAGACATTAGCAGGCTTGGAGGCCGTTGAGATTTAAAGTACATTCTCCCTCAAATGCTGTTCCTAACCACATTAAGCTTGAACAGTAAGAAAACCTGACAGGTGAATTGAGAGATTTACAAAGGGAATGGAATGAACTGGGGGGTGGGGCAGGACGATGGGGGACATATACACCAATCTACACCTATAATGAATAGACACCATAAAATCCGTATTTTTCATACAGTAAGCTCTCGAAGAATCTGTGGGCATCTCTGGTAAGAGGGGCCCTAATAGGGTAGAAGGAAGTCTAACCCCAAGACAAATTGCTCTGGCCTGTAACTCCCTGTCCCAGTAATTGGTTACTTCCCACACTGAGTTGTTGACCCATGAGGACCCCCCCCAAATAAGACAGGCTTATGTCAAAGCTCTTGATTACCTGCCCCAGGCAAAAGATAAGACCCTGTTGCTGAAGATACCACAGACTGTCATCACACAACACCAAGAGACCCTGCTAGATCCAGAATGGTAAACAGCTTCCAGATGGTAACATATGTAGTGCTGGAAAGGGTTACATGAGCTGCCAAGGGAAATTGACCAATGATACTATGAGAAAGCAGAGGTCACTGATATACAACACTGAATGATGTTAGGAGAATGCTGAGGACACTGCTATCTGGCAGAGACCAGCAAGCCAAGAAGTGCTCATCTGTGCAATAGTGGCCCTAAACCAAATGGGCAATCAACAGCTTGCTAGTTGGCTAAGAGATCTGCTCAGGAGAAAGGAACCCTTAACTGGAACTGGGGTCCATGGTAAACTCTTATTGGGACCAAGAACCTGGGCTCCAAGGGGAAATCAGAGATCTACAGAGAGACTACACCCATTAGAACCACACCAAATTAACAATGTTTGTCTCATTTATCCTATACTGAACTCATTCTCCATTGGAGATTCTGTTTGTATGTTTCAGAGGCAGCAAGAACTGTGGACAACCCAGTTCCACCAAAGGACCTGAGATGATGGCTGACATCCAGACAGGGGATGAATCACTCCTAACTTATGATACAGAGCCCAGATGAAACCTTTAAGGAAGTGGTGAGATGAGCAAGAGACCTACCTCCACAGCAAGTCAGATGACCTGTGAAAGGATAATGGAGACAAACACTGAGGATAGCCAACATAGTCCAGAGACTCTTAAGATCTCAATAGTAAAGCAGACTTAAATCTCACCCACCATGACTCAGGGATCTGATTGGAAGAGAGGGTGGAAAGATTGTAAGAGCCATGGTGGGGGAGAATATCCAGGGTCATTGCCAACCCCCCTCAGCAATGCCACACAAAGAAAAAAAACTGGCTGCCTCTCATACAGTCTATATCCCTCTATCCCATGGTCTGGTCCAGCAAGCCCACTGATAAGGGCCCCCAGCGGGTGGAGACAGGGAGGAGGGAAATGGGGGAACCATCATAAGACTTGCCCATAAAATGTATCAAATTATTGACAATAAATATGTTTTAAAAAGATTTTAAAGAGCAAATGAAAGGGAGCTGGATGGAAGAAGCAAGGCTTTGTTAAGGCTCTTAGGAGTCAAAAGAATAGAATCTGAGTTCTACCTCCTGCCTTGGGTGGAGACATGAAATTCTAAACTCTCCTTAGGAGTTAAACCAACTGAGGCCCCCCTCACCTAGTGACATGCATGGGGGGGAGGAACAGTTATCCCCTTACTGAGATAATGAATTTAGACCTGTCTCCCATCCAGAAGTCCTTCCTTCAATGTAGCCATTTGCAAGTCCTCACTGCTAAGTCTGCCCACTTTTCTGAGTTCTAACTCCAAAACCATAACCTTGCCTTCCTCACAACACCAGGGGAAATAGTACCCATGTGCACAGATGACAAGTCAAGGCTCAGATAAGCCAGGTCACCTGCCCAGCTGGTCAACTGCACAACAATTCCCCCACCTCTATGCCCTTCTGGGGGCTGCCACCTCACCTGGCTGAATGGGTGAAACTGTATCTATGTGGTGACACCAAGGACAGGATTTTCAAGGTGTCTCCTTGCTCAGGAGGAAGATTCAGCCCATCTATGACAGAGTCAGATTCTAACCCCAGGGCTTGATTCTGCTGCTTGACAGCAAACCCACAGAAGATGCCCATGGGGAAATGCTTGTGAGCATTTGTGAGGAATGATTGGATTGGAATAAGGGGCTCATTGCCTGTGGGTTTGTGTCCCCTGCTCCTCTGTCCTATCTGAACATACCACTCTTCTGGGCTACAGAGTGAAACCCAGCCTCAAAAAATAAATAAATAAATAAATAAATAAATAAATAAATAAATAAATAAATAAATAAGCTTAGGAGGTAGGAAACATTTTTAATTGTATTCCATTTTCAGTTAGCAAACAGAAACATCACTCATTGTTAGCAATCCTTGAATGGGCATGATAGTGCATGCCTTTAATCCCCGAGTGAGTTTCAGGTCAGTTTAGTCAGCTTGGGTTAAAGTGAAACCCTATCCCAAACTCCCCTCCCCACCCAACCACCAAAAAAGAAAAGACAAAAAAAGAATCCCATGAGCAGCTGATTAGTACCATCTGCTGTAAGTAGAGGGATTGCATGGGGAGGGGGGGGGGTTAAGCAATATGCTTAAAATGTACTGCCTGTGCCAGGAGCCTGGGAAATGACCACAGCTCCTTTCCTGAAGTCACCCTTTTGTGTTACTGTGACCAAAATACCTGTGAGAACAACTCATATTTGTTGTGGTTCAAGGTTTCAGATGCATCATGGCCAGGAGGGTAGAGCAGAGCAACTCACAAAGCAGCCAGGAAAGAACGGGTGGGGAGGTCCTGTGGCAAGTAAGTCCTCCAGGGCAGGACCTCAGTGACTCTTTCGTCCAGCCAGGCCCTGCTTCCTAAAATGTCCACAACCTCCCAACTGGGGACACAATATTTAACACCTGAATCTGTGTGAGACATTTGCTACTCAAACAATAACAATTCTTTTATATAGTCCCCTATTACATTGGACCAGGGACGGGCACTTCTGTCTTGGGAAAGCAAGTTATCATATTGTGGGCCCAAACCATATACTCCTTGGTAGAGGGGAGGTTGAGGCAAGGTGAGAGAACAGAGGGCTGCCAAGAGCATGGAGGACCTTAACCAGAGCTTTGAAAATGGGCAGAAATTAATAAAGAGCAGGAAAAGATTCCTGACAGGAAGAGTGCCTATCGAAAGGGCACTGCACACACAGTCATGATGAGCAGAAAGAGTCAAAGTCACTGAGGAAGCCAAGAAAGAAGCCAGGACTCCTGGAGAAAAAGGAGAAGGACCAGTTCTGGAAGCTGGAGGGAGTCCAGTTTCCTAAGGATTTACCATCTAGAGTCCTCAGTAAAACATCTTAGAACTCAGGGCTCCCAAGGATATCTGACCCCGCCAGCAGAGGTCTGCTTGGAAAGAATCAGGAGAAAAACACCATTAAGTACAAGGCATCTTTTAGTTTCTCTTTCTCCCTTCCTGGCACCTTCATCATCGACTTCCTGTCCTCCAGAACTGTGAGAAAAGAAATGCCTGCTGCTTACATCAGCTAGTCTATGGTATATTGCTACAGTAGCCCCAGCTGCCCAATACACGATAAAAACAGCTTACTTTAATGAGTGCTTACTACCCACAAGGCACAAGTTTAATCATCTCAGCACCTCTATCAGACAGCACTTGTCACAAGCCCACAATCTTGTGTGCACAGGTCTGAAGTCTAAGCACTCTGAAAAGACCCCCTCATCCACCAAAACATCATGTTTACTTCTGGTTGTTGTTCCCAGCAAAACTTGGTCTGAACTGAGTAGTGGCTGTTTGAGCCAAATGGAATGAACTCTTCATGTTTCTGACTGTAGAGCCCTCTCCTGACGCTGCTGGGAACCCTAGATGATGCATGGGAGACATAGTGTCACCGAGTACTAAAATCCAAAAACTTCTAAAGTTTAAACCCATGTGGCTCCTGTTGGGTACGGGGAGAGTCAGTCATGGATCCCTGGCCCCCTGCGGTTGAGCCTGTCTCACCAGCCAGCAGGAGACAGGCCCCATGGGGAAAGGTGAATGCGCAGCCGGAGCCTCACCACACTCGCGGCTGGGAGAAGTGTCCGAGCAAATCTCAAAACTTTATTCCAGTACCCAACCTTATATACAACCCAAGGATGCATTGTATTGCCTTAACTCTTTCACAGGGGGGCTCAGGAAACAGGAACACAGCCAAGGGAACTCAGCCAGCAAAGTTTATTAGAACTTCTATCACCTTTGCCTCAGGGGACACAGGTGTGCTAGGATTAAAAGTGTGTGCCCTCACGCCTGGCTTCTTTCTAAAACTTAGTTCAAGGTTACTCAGCTAGGCTGGGCACAACAGCTCCAAGAGTTTCAAATAAGATCTGTGGACTGATTTTTATTTTCTTTTTGTTCATTTATTTCTGCAAGGGGAAGAGAATGGGTGCACCAAGTCCTCTTGCCACTGCGAACAAACTCCAGACACATGTGCCATTTTGTGCATCTGACTTTAAGTAGGTACTGGGGAATCAAACCCAGGCCAGCAAGCTTGGCACACAAGGGGCTTTAACTGTGGAGCCATCTCTCCAGCCCTGACATTGATTTGTTTTTGAAGGGGGGAGGGGTTTGCTTCTGGTAGGTTAGAGAAGCTTCTATTTTCAGATGGTAGTGAACACTGGGGAGACTGAAAACGCACCAAGTGCTGAGAAGAAGAGACAATGGAGTGTTCAACCCTAAGTGAGATGTCTCTATCACACCCTCCAAGGCTCATGGACCTTGTGAAGAGGGGCAGAAAGAACGTAAGAACCAAAGGAAGAGGAGCAGTGCTTTGTATACTGTCTTCCAGACACAAAGCGGCCGTGGCCTTCATCACCTCACAGTGGTTAATGTTATCTACATAAGACCCACAGAATAAGAAGGAAAAAATGATGTCACAATAGAAGAGACTAGTTGGAAACAAAAAGGGATTCAGTGGAGGAGGGATCTGAGAGGGGAAATGTAGGGTATTGATAATGATCATGGGATATTGTCTATGTGTATGGAGGGCATCAATAAAAAGTAAAAAAAAAATGGGCCAAATAATTATGAAGGGAACATCTAATAGTCCCCTCTGGTCACCTCAGGCAAGCACAAGCACACAGTGCATACACCACACACACACACACACAAACACACACACACACACACTCACATTACCACATTACACATGCACACATACACACAAAAATACTACCAATAAAAATACTAATAATGGTAAAGAAACCTTTTCTGAACAGGCAAAATGATGTTGCCATTCATTAAGTAAAAGACAAAAATCAAGAATCTCCATAATTTTGACTCTGGAAAGAAGTACTCCAGATGGAGAATCTGTTCTGATCCTCTGGGAATTACAGGCATTTATCATCAAGATGCTTGCCCAGATGCAGGCTGCCTCCTGGTCTCCGTGGAGTAGCTGATGCGGTCTGGGACGCAAATAAGAAAACACAGAGGATGACCCAACTGGAAATAAGCACAGAGCACAGAATAAGCATGAACGTCCTCCTCACACAATTGACACAGCCATCTCATTCCCAGAACTCCACTTCTCTCCCTATATTACATCATATCTAATATAGGTACATGTAAGTTCCCTAAGACTGGAACAACGTCCTGGGCTGCCACCATTATGGGTGCCCGTTCATTCATTAAGTATAGTAGTAGATATATTTTAATGCACACCATGATGAACTTGACACTCTACTAGGTCCTGGGTTATAACAGTAATGAGCACAGATTCATTACCTTCAGAGAGCTTGCATTCTAGTAAAATGAACAAATGAAGGAAGATGGTAATTGTGGGAGTTTGAATGGATGGCCCCATAGACGCAGGTTTAACTTCAGCCCCCTAGAAGGCAGGTTCCTGTTAAGGGGGCTTGTCACTGGGTGGATCTGAATTC
>PVHP010028407.1:0-23177 GCA_004024765.1 Zapus hudsonius | reverse complement strand
TGCAGAAACAATTGTCACAAATCTGAATAAAACTTACAGTTATTTTATTTGTAGATTTTATTGGGGTATCATGGAGAAATGAAATTTTAAAAGTTTGAAAGTCAAATACTGATTCAAACAAGTTTTTTTCATTCTAACACTGCCAAATAGCTTTCATTTCAGTTATTTTAAGTTCACCTAGAGGAAATAAAAAGTGTTTGCTACTTGATGAAATCAGAGATAGTCATGTAAGTATTAAAGCTTCATATTCCTGTTTTAATTTTCATTGTGTTCAGTTGCTTTAATTGTGATCTATCGTTGGTCATTGCCTGCCAACTTATGCAATTTAAAGATAAAAAGAGAATTCACCTACATAGAGAGACATCTGCTAGAAATTAGAACTTCTATAAAAATTATTTATTTTCTTGGAAATTTTCAAAATTTTCTATGTGAAGTGAGCCACAAAAAAATGTGTGAGAACTCGCATGAGTTTTGTAGGGATACAAGTGAAAAGAGGCTAGGTGGTGCTTGCTCAATGAAAGAGTCCTGGGTTAATTTCATGGAGAATGGTTTAGGATTTTGAGATAGATTTTAAATAAAAGAGGAAATTTTCAATGTAAATCTCAATGGTTTTAAAGTAAACAGATAAAAGCTTCACTGGAATGAAATGACAACAGGACTGTCCATTTCTCAAGGGTGACAATGACCTCCACCCATCCTTTTACCGGAGAAGGCAGATTAGTTACATGGTCTTCATACTCAGTAGAGGGCCAGCGCATCGTTACTCTCAGGTGCCCTAGCTTGGTAGAAAGAATCACCAATCAGGAGTCAGAAAAACTGAATTCTGTCTTCTGCTCCCTATCTTTGGCTTAGCAACTTTGCAGATATAATGCAATAATCCCTTCTCATGAAGTTAATTTGTTCCCTTATCTGTCAAAGCAAAGAACTGCCCCAGAGATGTCCACTAATGACGTCCAGCTCACCCACTCTGATCTCTGTCCTGTTGTCTGGCTTCTACAGTAAAAACTACTTCCTAGTTTAAGTATAGTATTTCTTTTTAAAAACATGATTACTTTGGCTACCAGCAAACATGCTTTCTTAGTACGACTTCCAGAACTGGTGATGGATTTATGCGGCACCACCCACGCTGTCACTAAATCCTCCTTGTGAACAGAAGCACACATTGACAGTCGAAGGTTAAATGTCGAACTTTCAGTCATGAATGAGAGGAAAGCCTCCACTTAAAGTCCACATTTATGACTTTGACCTCATTAGCACTGGACTTTCACCTCTAAGTAGCTGTTATGAGCCACAAGTACTTATTAGCCTAGCATAAAGGAAATATCTTTGATTATTCAACCAAGCCATACTTATCACATACATGAATTTGGATATACCCCTTAAGCTCTCAGTTTCCCCATATGGCCACTATAAATTCATCTTACAAAACATTTGCAAGATATCTCACGCTAATATATTGTCCCCATGTAGATTAGATACCTGTCTTTAGCAAGAATTTCACTGTTGGTAGTTGAAAGGTGGGTAGATATTGACTTGAAATAGAGATTGCTTTTTAATTTATTTTGTTTTTATTTATTTGCAAGCAGAAATGAGAGGAGAGAAAGAATGGGCACATCAGGGCCTATAGCCACTGCAAACTGACTTCAGACACATGAGGCACTTTAGCTATACGAGGGTACTGGGGAATCAAATGCGGGGTAGTAAGCTTTGCAGACAAGTGCCCTAATTGCTGAGCAATCTCTCCAGTTCCAAGATTAATTTTTAATGTATTTAAAATGTATGGATAATATTAAAATAAAAATGTGGGTATGAGTACCTCGTGCTGTACCTAAAAGCAATGAACCTAAAGATAGAATGATGGTTCCCCTTCCTCTCCTTGTTCCCAATGTAAACAATTGAAAACAAAGTGCAAGGAATGAGGCCAGGATTACCAAAGTCATTATTGCTTCCACTATAGAATTCCCCAAGCATTAAAGAATCCCAACCAATGAATGTAGGTATTACCTTTTAAGATGGGGTTTATGTAACATCAAATAACAAACTGATGTCTACATTTTCTTTAAGAGAGAATCTCTTAACTTTTTCCCCTCCTCCTCCTTCTTGAAGATATCTATCATAACAGAAGAAATCAGCATGAGGGAATGGTTTTCCACAGTAGAAGGAAAAGCTGAGTCAAAGTCTCTCTAGATATAGTTAATGTCTGTACCCACAGAATAACTCTTTGGCATGCATGTTATTATTTACAATAAACATTATCTTTCTATGGTTGAACAAAATTGAAACACAAAAATACTGTTAGGAGAAGAAATCATAGATATATAACATCTTCCATTTTTTCTATTTTCTTATTCAATAGTAACTGTCAACCAACAGCTCTAATTTACCAACTACTATTTGGTTTAAAAACTGTCAGGTTATTAAACAGAAATATGTTCAAGGGTTTTCGGCTTATTAGGTAAACCCAGGCTTTTCAGAACCCAGAAGAAAGTATGATCTCAACACAACACAGCCTATTATCAAAATAACATGTGAAGGTGATAGATAGGGTTTGAAATTGTGGCCTAAGTATACCAAAGCCACAAAAAATACATTGTAGACTGTCTTCCTTGGAACATTTGTCCTATGAGCTCAGCACATCAGCATAAAATCATCTGCATAATTTCATTCAAAAAGATAATTCATAATTATGTATAGCATTGTTCCATTATATATTTCAAGGCCTTTTTGACTGCTTAGAGCTCTAAGGTTACTAAAGGGAGGAGTTGTGGTAGTCCCTTCTCACACAACTTACACATTTGAATTTGGATGTGGGCATTGCCATAGAAGCTTATTGGGCTAAACAGAAAGCACCCAAGATTAGAGACAACGTCTGATGGGCAAGCTTTTCTGTTTGGGGTCAGTTTTGCAAGAATGATCAAAAGGATTTATGATATTAGCTCATCCTATGAATGAGAGGCTCTTGTCTGGTGCTGATGTGAGGATAACAAGTGGCAAAAACACGGTTGCCAGAGGGAATGAGCACATAGTTCCTCTTAGCGGAGGAGGGGGAAGAGAACAGGACACTGTTGGGTCACAGGTGGGAACCTTTTAAGGCAAAGAAAGATAGAAAGGACATTTCAATAGAGTGCTTATGTAATCATGACGGCCACGAGGTATCATTTAAAAATTTAAGCAGTAAATTGATATAATCAGGTTACTGTTTTCAAAAACTCTCTGTGGCTGCCCTGTGGCAAAGTCTAGCCTGCAGATGGGGAACTTACTTAGTGTCTCCTCCAGGGATCGAGGTAAGAGCTGATGACAGGAAGGGGTCCTGGATAGATGAAAAACCTCTTAATAGAATCTATGCCTTGGCTGATGGGGAGGATATGACTGGATCAGGGTGAGTGAAGCATTTGTGAGGTAAGCAGGGGGCAGAATATGAAAAACATGTAAGTTTAGGATTAAGACTTTGTATTTATTTTGAATGCACCAGAGACCCATTGGAGGTCTTGCATTAAGTCAAGCCCATGAACTGTTCACATTTGTGGATGTGTTGGTTTTCAGAATAGATAATAAGGAATAAGATGAAGTGGAGAGGTAATAGATGAATAGGGCTCTACACTTTTGCTCCTAAAGTCATCATATCGGGGTGTCAAATTGATAACAAAAAGTTATTCTTTTTAAAAATTTATCCTTTCAGCAGAATTACACAAACTATCTCTGATTTAAACATAATCTGCATAAAATTTATTAAAAAACAATGTAATATACAGAGAGTTTTGTATAGAATTAAATCTTTGACATTTCCTCAGGAATTAGTATCTATTACAAACTCTTAACAAATAAACAAGCAGCCACTAAACGCCTCAAGTTTAAGGTAAACCCTCAGAATGTTAGGCAGTTAGTACAGTCGGAATCCTGTTGCTGTGTGTGTGTGTGCAATTATAGAAAATTTCCCGAGTCTTTGAACTGTGACAAGTGAGCAACCGATAAAAACGATAGCAAAGTCTTTAATAAATTGATATTTCATCTTTCCAATTTCCCCTGAGATGTCCTGATTTCTCTAACAAACCTGGCTCCACCATGGTCCTGTGAGGTGGGCTGACATAAACTGACAGGGTAACTCAATGCTCTTCTTTTAAGTTGCAACTCCTGAAGGAATTGAGTGGTTTAGATCTGAAAAGAATTGTGTCCTCTGCCAAAGACACAAGGTCCTCCCTGGAAACCAAGGTTGTAAGGCCATACCATCTGGAATTTATTGCTGAGCAACTGTGCGGTGAATCTGTACAAACATTGTCTTTCGTTGCTTCATCTTTCTGATCTTTAACTCAAAATGTGGGTGGAAGACTAATTCTGATTATCAAAAATATATATACTTTAGAAATTTATATTACAACTTTCTTCTATTCCCCTAAAACATAAATGATTAAAATAAGCCCTAAACAGAATGCTTGTTATTTGGCTAAGCTCAGAGAATTCCCTTTTGGTGAAGCTACCAAATATTGATAGAGATTTTCAGAGCACAGTAGGAAGGCATTAGGTTCAGTCCTCATAACTGGAGGACACTGTGGCTATGTTTTTAACACTTGTGCTCTCAGCACTTAAAGGAATTATTCAACTCACAGGAAGATGTCATGGGTTTGTGAGGAAATGCATAGGTACATCCAAAGAAAAATTAGGTTTTCAACTGCTCTCATCTGCCAAAGACTAATTATGTTCTGAAATGATGGTGGCCGTAATTTCACCTCTGAGGCTTGGGAGATTCTGGTTCTTTCATAAGAAAGTCTGTTATGAATTGTAAACTTCTTTTTCACTCACAAACCTGAGGACATTTCAGTTTTCAAGAAGATGTAAGAAGTAAGGCAAGCGAGTGCATTAAAAATACCATTTAGCGGGCTGGAGAGATGGCTCAGCGGTTAAGGCACTTGCCTCCAGTGCCTAAGGCCCCAGGTTCAATTCCCCAGGACCCACATAAGCCAGACCCACAAGGTGGTGGCCCTGGTGCGCTCTCTCTCTCTCTCTCTCTCTCTCTCTCTCTCTCTCTCTCTGCTTGAAAATGAATAAATAAAAATAAAAAATTCCAATGTGTCTTGTCAAAAAAAATACCATTTAGCAATTAATATCAACTCCAAGTTTATGATTTTGCTGATGATTTTTCTGAAATATATACAGATCTTATTATTAGAAAGGACTATGACTACTCCTTTAATTGTGGATCAGAATATAATAGACAGATTTTTTTTTTTAAATGGAAAGCCTGGTGTGGTGGCGTACAACTTTTATCCCAGCACTTGGGAGGCAAAGTTAGTTGGATCGCCATGAGTTCAAGACTACCCTGAGAGTACATAGTAAATTACAGGTTAGCTTGGGCTAGTGCAAGATCCCACCTTGAAAAAAAATAGACAGATATTTAACACAGAGGATCTGATGTTTTAAGAGTTTTAAATATATTAATTCATAAACCCTTAATTATGACTATGTATTATATCAATTTTATGAGTGTAGACTGAAACAGAGAGAAGTTAAGTAACTTCCTTAAGTTTAGCTAAATAGTGAGCATCAGAGCTGAGAAGTGTTCCCAGGTAGTCAGATTCTGCCATTTCTTCACATGTCGGTGAGATAAATTAGAATTTTTATGTTCTTGGGGATGGAGCAATGGCTTAATGCTTAAGGAACTTGCTTGCAAGACTGACGGCCCAAGTTTGAATTTCCAGGATCTACATAAAGCCAGATGCATAAAGTGGTGCATCCATCTGGAGTTTATTTGCAGTAGCAAGAGGTCCCGGAGTGATTATTCTCCTGCTCTCTCTCTCTCTCTCTCTCTCTCTCTCTCTCTCTCTCTCTCTCTCTCTCTCTCTCTCTCTCTCTCTCTCCCTCCCTCCCTCCCTATATGCTTGCAAACAAAAAAAAATCAAATCAAAACAAAACAAAAAAAATCACATCATGTTCTTTGAATCAATGTCCAGTTCTCACAATAAGATTTACTTTGTTAAGTTTTTTAACTTTAAATATGGTGATAATGTTAGCTGAGAGGATTTTCTCCCTGTTTAGAAAGATATTAAAAATTTAAGAACCAATTTAGTACTTTCATTTTTCCTTTTGTTTTTCATTTGTAATAAAGGCATATCTCAACTTTTGAAGAATTATTTCCCCATCATCATGGCCAGACCAGACACACATGTAGGCTTCCCAGCAGTCTCCCCTCCTGATAAGGCAGACCACACCACTCTGGATCCATGGGCCAAAACAGTCAGGCATGTAGACTGTCCACCTATGCCTGGCTGCTTTGGTAGGACTAAGCTCACTGGGCTCTCGTCCTGCTCCTGGGCAATCCAAACCCAGATGCACATAGAGACTTCCTACTTAAGACCTTAGCCTCCAGGTTCTAGATGAACAATAACCCCCTCAACCAGTCACACAATTGCACCCACCCAGAGTAGAGGGACTAAACTCACGCGGTGCTGGTTCTACCCCCAGGAGCCCAGCCCATGCATACTTGTAGACCAGCTGCACTTGCATGCCCTGAGCAAGACAGATGAAGCTACTCAGGTCCTAAGTCCCCAGTGAGTGAGCAGTGCCAGAGACTCATACCTGCACACTGCCCAGATGGAAATGTAGATCACTTCCCTTGCCTACTTTGAGCAAGACAGACTAGGCCACTTAACATAGACCCCCACCAAGAACGCGAGTCCCATAGATGAAGCCTCCGGTAAGAACTACTTAGAGGAAACTCCAGACAAAGAATTCCTAAATTAATTGTGATAAGCATAACCAATAAATTTAGATGGCATGAACAAATGGGTCGACGAAATGTAAAAGAATCAAGTAAACACACGTACAGTTGAATGAATTCAAAAAGAACATGAAAAATCGCCTGAATGGATTCCAAGAGAGCACAGTCACTGAATGCTGTGGAAAAGTCAAACCAAGAAAGGAAAATGAAACACAGTTAAAGAGCCAGAAATGATGAAGAAAATCCCAATAGAAATAAAAATAGATAATAACTAAATTAAAAGGCTCCCAAGAAAACCTCACCAACAGAAATCATCATGTTGAGGGAAGATAGTCAGAACTTGAGGACAAGGCAGAGGAAATGGATTGGGAGGCTCCAATCAATGACAAGTTCAAAAACCATATGAACAGAGCAAGAAAGAAATGGGGGACATATTCAAAAAACCAAACATTTGAGTCATGGGCATACTAAAGAGGACAAACCTCAGGTAAAGAGCATAGAAAATATCTTCAATAAAATTATAGAAGAAAATTTTCTAAACCTTACTAAAGAGTGGCTTACTAGGTACAAGAGGCATATAGACAGAATGCCAAATAGGACCAGGGAAAAAATTTTCCAAGTCATATACTAGTTGAAACATTAAACAACAAAACAAAGAAAAAGCACTGAAGAGCTTTATTGAGTTTTAAAAAATATTTCTATTTATTAACTTAAAAGAAGAGAGAGAATATGGGTGAGGCAAGGCCTCTTGCTGTTGCAAATTTTGCAAACTTCAGATGCATGTACCACTTTATGTATTTAGCTTTATGTAGATACTGGGAATTAAACCCAGGGTGGCAGGCTTTGCAAGCAAGTGTCTTTAATCACTGAGCAACCTTCTCATCAAAGAAAAAGTACTAAAAACTGTAAGAGAGAAATTGGTCATCACTTACAATGGTCCATCAGAATAACATCCAATTCTTCAGTGGAAACTCTAAAATCCTAAAGGGCTTGGAATGGAGCATTTCAACTATTAAAAGACCATAACGACTACTCTACCCAACAAAATTACCCTCATAATAGAAGGAGAAAGAAAAACATCCCATGGTAAGTATTAAGCCAGCTCTACTGAGACTATCTGAAGGAATACTTCACACAAGAGAAAAGTTAACATACTTAAGAGGCTAGAGGAGCAAAAACTAGAACAGTTGTTAAAGCAAATGAAGATCAAGAACACAGAAAACTCCACAACATCTTCAACATGTCAGGAATTAACTCACACCTTTCAATTATAACTCTGAATACTAATGGACTCATTTCTTGTTTTTCCTTTTCTGTTCTTTTGTTATGCTATTTTAGAAACATCTCTCAAAGATGCTAAACCTCCCAAGATACTAACAGGGACTAAGCTGCACTGGCAAAGCAATTCTACTGATTTTAGAAGTGCAAAGAAAGTACAGAATCATATCATCTGCCAATAAGGCTGCCTTGACTTCTTCCTTTCCAACTTGTATCCCTTTTATTTTCTTGGTTTCTTGATCAACTAAGACTTCAGGTACATGTTGCAAAGCAGTGGTGAGAATGGGCACCCCTGTCTTGTTCCAGGACTTAGTAGGAGTGCTTTCAGTTTTTTCCCACTTAGTATGATATTGGCTTTAGTTTTGTTGTATATAGTTTTTATTATTCTGAGATATGATTTCCCCATCCCTAGTCTCTCTGGTATTTTTATCATGAAAGGTTGCTGTATTTTGTTGAAGGCTTTTTCAGCGTCTATTGATATGACCATGTGGTTTTCTGTTCTTAAAACTATTTATAGGATGTATTTATTACATTTATTGGTTTATGCATATTGAAACATAACTGCATTACTTGGATGAAACCAACTTGATCCTACTTGAGGTGGATAACATTTTCTATGTGTCTCTGGTTTTGCAAGAATTTTATTGAGAAATTTTGCATCTAAATTCATCAGGAATATTGGTCTATAATTTTCCTTTCTTCTTGTGTCTTTGTCTGGTTTTGGTTATTACTCTAATGCTGGCCTCATAGAAGAGGTTAGGGTGGAGATATGGAAACGCCTACCAGGGTTAGCCACCAGGGTTTCTGACCTCATTCAACACCCTCTTAACCCTTTGTCCTCCGTGCCCTCCTTAAGCAATACCAACAACTTGGGAACCAGCTCACTTGAAGGCTGAAGGCCTTTTTCATCTTTGCACTTTGGCATGGAGGAAGGATGGCCCTGGGGTAAACAATGAGTTTTGGAGGGTGGTGGTACAAAAGCAACTATATTACCAAATCCCCCCTCCCCACCCACCCCAAGTATAGGTGACAGATCTGCCTTCAGAGGGCCTGGACTTGCAGGCGCTGGTTTACCTGGGGCTCACTCTTGTGAGCTCTGTAACTTTAGGATCTTCTTGAGTCCTGTTTTCCTGAGTTTGCTTAGTCTCACAAAAAGGGTGAGGGTTTGTACCCAAGTGATAAATCTTGCCCTTAGGCATCTCTGTTCTGGAGCCTATTAGTTATGTTCTTAAGTATCTTTTAGTGACCCCTGGGGACTCTGGTGAAGATATCAACCATCTGTTAAGAAAAAGGACCAAGAAATTTGAGCACAAAAATATCAACAGAAGGAACAATCTGTATGTTTGCTTGCAATCGATAAGTATTGCCCAGATTCAAAGAAATGAATAGCTTTTCTAAATACCCACTTTAGAGCAGAAAATAAAATAACAAATCAAATAAAAAAGAAATTTCTTTACCTAAAAAATAGTTGGCTTTTTGTTTGTTATGTTTTGTTTTCATTTTTTTGTTTTGTTTTGTTTTCCCTGGCTTCCAGAATCTTACCAGCTACCTTGTTCCTCCAGGAGATGTTTCAGCTCAGAGGAAATGGAGGCAAACAGCAGCAAGGGAAAATGTCAGCCCTCAAGAGATGGCTGTACTTTTGTCATGTAATCTTGAGAATTCCATGTTCCCTTCTCCTGCATTTGAAGACCTGGAGAAGCCAATGAAAGAGAGATGGATGGATGGATGGATGGATGGAGGGAGGGAGGGAGGGAGGGAGGGAGAAAGAAGGAGAGAGAGAAAGAGAGACAGAGAGAGAAAGAGAAGGCAGGCAGTGATGGTACACACAAGGCACTTCTTGATGACATGTGATCACGATTTCTAGAATTTTCTGAGGCAAAGGTACCCTTGAGTTCTGTGGGTCAACTAAACATTATAATGAATTTCTTCTTTTCTAAAGCACTTGGTTTCTACTACCTACAACCAATGAATCTAAGCACACACAATGCACCCAAGGGCAATGCAGACATGTTGTAGCAAGAGGTCGTCTCTATAAGGGGCTGTGGCCCATCCACTAATCAAATTTGGGAATTAATGTAAATAATTTGTTGCCCTAAGCTGGTAGGGTCTAGGAACATCAAGGTTTTGCATTCTAAATATTATAAAACCAGAAACAGACTTCATTGCAAAATCTACATTGTCCATAATATAAAAAAATTAATTGTTCAGTTGCTTTTAATTGCACTTGAGACTAGAAAGAACTTTCTTTGAGTCTTCGTTGAGGGGACTCTGTGTAATATACCGCAAACAAACACAATGCCCTCTGATCATATTTACAGTGTGTTTGTCCTCACATGCCTTTGCTTTAAATGAGCTCTTGGTAAGATCAAAGTCAACAGCCAAGGTTTCTTTCTATTGCATCCAAGCATTACTTCAGCATAAATGATGATGATGGTGCTAATGATGATGATAAATAATAATAATAAAAGTAAGCCATGGAAATCAATTGGCCCTTGTCTTCATTAAAGTCATTAGTCAGGTTGGCCGCACAGAGAGCTATGAGTCAGAATTCTCCTCACAAGCGTAGAGCATGCTTGAGGAGAATAGACAAGATTCTTTCCCAAAAAGATTAAAGGATGGTTGGTTTAGTTCATACCTGAGATAATGACTTATCTAGGGAATCTGGATAAAAATTTTGTGTGGTTCTTACTAAATTTTCTAGAAAGAATCCAAGATTTAATTTTTAAATATTTGCTACTTTTTAAAAAATGTTTAAAAAAATTAAAACCAGGGAAGCTGAATTGTTTCTTCTACTTTGACTTTTAACATTTGACCTCTTTGAATCTCTTGTTCATTTGATTATCCATCTGTCACAAATACCACATGATTATCATCCAATATAAATTATTTATAAAAGTACGAAGTTAAGTTAAACCTTCTTCTATCACTATCCTCAGCTTTATTCAACTTTTTAAAGCAAAGCATGATCATAAATAAATTCTTATGGTTCATTTAAAAACAATTAAAGCATTTATTAATATATGTATATAATCAATTAATGATTTCATCAAAAAGACATAGTTATCCAATGTTTACTAAATAAATAATGTGGAACATTTCATATTATAGCTACGCATTCTGGTAGCAATAATGATGTTATACACAGAGGTTGGTAGGAACCAAACCTGAAGTGCATGGTCAACTTGGGTAATAGGTGAGACAGACTATACCCACTGTTTGTTTTTCAAACATTGCTCCACATTTCACTGATTTGTTTCTTATGAGTTTCTAGTCTCTAACTTTCTTCTCTGTGATTTGAATTACCATAATAATCTTCTCACTCATCTGATGACAATATATAATTCATGTTAGTCATTGATACCCATTCATAAAATGTCTGCTAATGTCTTAGTAAATGAAGACAGGGGCAAATCAACTATCACAATTATTCTTTGTGATAAATGAACTTTATCCTGGATCTGCTATAATGCATTATGCCTGTAAATCACATCTCTCTAGTGACATCCCTACTTTCTCTTCTGATTCTGAAATACTGCATGCTCTGAAAATATTTATAAAGGGAGAGATAACTCTTAAAACAGTGGCTTTTCGCTTCTGGTCTATCATTATCAGAATTTTGTGGGAGATTTCAAGATTCTTGAATGTGATGACCACATCACCTACAAAAGAGAAAGAAATTTAACATGTGCTGAAAAAGGGAAGCCCTCATGCTCCATTTGAATACGGACCTTAAGCAAGTTCTTTCAGAGTTTGTATTTCCTTTGGGGAAGCAGTGAAAGGCCAACAAATTGGCGATTCAGAAACTACAATTAATGCTATCACAAGTCGACCCTGACCCTTTCATTGTTGCAGAAAGTCCAGCCTAATAGCTAAATAGCAGTTGGAGCTTCTACACCATGTTATTTAGGGTTTGTTCACTTGGGCTCCCATTCCTGCTTTCAATTACCATAATAGTACTCTGGTAGAATAGCTTTCTAAAAGTCAAGATCAAACTGATTTCTACTGAGCTCTCTGGGCAGACAGGCTGCTCATAACAACATTTAACCCATTGGTCAGCATGGTTGTATTTGTGTTCACCCTCTTGTATGGCTCCTGTTAGATTTTGAATAGTGAGGAGGTATCCGACCTGAGTTCTGAAGGGGACTCAACATGACAAAGTTGTTTTGAGGAAGTTCTCCCCCTCTGCCTACTTCCAGTGAATGGTCAGTGAATGGGAAATGAAGTCTTATACTTGCTATTTCGATCTTCTTGCACCTTCTATTGTAATTTGCTAAATGATGGAAACTGTCCATCAGGTTTACAGTTTTTAAAATTATGCCCTGCTGCCAGAAAGGCCTAAAATATCTAATTTGGATATGATCAAGCTTGCTTTGCTTGTTCTATAAGGCCATATTTTGGATTTTGGTCAGACAGAAAGATACTGCTTGAGATAAATCAAGCCACTGAAATATTCATCAGTTGGAGCACACAATAAAATTATTTCTATAGTCTCTTCAATGAGAAAGGAAAATGAAGACCGTGATGGTCTGACTCAGGTTGTAGGGAGCAACAAGGGTTATCTGTGTCAGGATAATACTGTGTGTAAAATACAAGTACAAAAGTTTGGCATTAAAATTAGACATTATATAAAATCTGGAGACGCTAGAGGACAAACATATTGCTTTTATTCTCTATAGTTTCCCTGGGTGCCTGCATATTGTGGATGGAATTGCATCTCCCCCAAATTCTTGAATTGAAGGACCAATCCTCAATGTTGCTGTATTTGGAAATCAAACCCTGAAATTGGTAACATTGCCCTGTAAAAGGTGGAGAAAGCTTAACCCTAAATCCATGGGCTTTGACTGGTAAATCTCAGGGCCAGAACTGAGTTACCACTCACAATGAGCTGTTAGTCAGGGAAACTCATGAAGTTCCCAAAATAGTACAGGCCATTGCCAAAACACTTGGTTACCATCAAAGATGACTGAAGACACCACACAGGCTATGGTCCTAAAACATCAAGAGGCCATGCTCTGACCAACTCTTCTTGGACTGGAAAGGAGTGAAATCCTAATCTGATTATACTGATGTTCTTCTCAAAAGAGGGAGAGACACCAACAAGGCAAGTATATAGAAGAAAGACCATGAGAACACATAAGAAGGTGGCCATCTTGGATATTCATCCTCCAGAAAGGAGATGAAATTACTTTCTATGATTTCAACATTCCACTCCTGTGGAAGCTGCATGAAGCTATTTCTTCAGTTTATAAAGACTACTTCCAAGAGCACACCATCCAGACATTTAAAGTAGTGGTGGCCATAATGGGCTGTATATGTGCATGTGCATGATTAACCATTAAAATGTGTTATATACTGATCTCCATATATGCAGTAGTGAAAGAAAAGTTGAAGTTTGTCATAAAAATTCTTGGACCATCATATTGGAAAAAAAAACTTAAGGTGTACATTGTAGTTACCTTTGCATTTATGGGACAAAACACCTAACCAAAAACAGCTCGTGAAAGGACAAAAATTATTCTGGCTTACACTCTCAAGCAGAAGTTTTATGGTGGCAAGGGAAAGATGGTGCAGAAGAAGCTGGACATTACCTCTGTCATAGCAGGTGGAAAACAACAGCAGGAGAGTAAGCCAACACTGGCAAGCTAGGGGATAATAAACCTCAAAGTCCAGTCCCAGTGACACACCTCCTCCACAAGGCTCCACCTCCCAAGATGCCATCACCTGGGGACCAAGCTTCCAAAACTCATGAGCTTATAGGAGACATCTGGTTCAAACCATGACAGTGGAACCAAACACAACAGAACAATGTTCACATGTATAATTTGCAACTATTTAAGATGCATGTTGTCATCTGTATTAGAACTCTCCAGACTATTAGGCTACTTTGTATATCACATTCTATCCAGTGCATTGCAGAACTGGGGGTAGAATTTGTGAACTAAAGGTTCCAGAAAGAAGCTGCACCCGTGTTAAACATTCAAGACTGATTAGAGTGACTGTGGGTCGTTAGGATGTTGCAAATCCAGAACCAAGTCATCTTGGGCTATTGTAGCCCCTTAATGTGGCCATTTATTGCCCATCTCTGTGTCTGATCTAACTTCTTGTGACATTATGTAAATCCTTTGAAATGTATGAACAGACTTCTAGCTTACACTAACCCTACCACTATGAATGTCATGGAAGAGCATCAATTGCCAAAATTTCCCACTTTACTATAACCTGCCTACCTGAAGTCTCCAACAATGTGAAAAGTCTTCCTATTTCTGATTTTTTCCTATGACTTTAAAACTTTCATGAAACTGTTATCACATTAGAACACAGGATTTGGGGTAACCTAAATCTGTGTTCCCAGGCCATGGTCACTCATATTTGGCTCCAGAATAAACTATCTCTTAATCCCTTTGAGGTGAGAGCTATATTTTTTGCATCAACAAATTGAACTAAAGACTGTAATTTGGGAATAAAGCCCAAGAGAAATAAATCTATCTTTGACACCATGTGGCACACACCTTTAATCCCAGCACTCCAGAGGCAGAGATAAGGGGATCGCCCTGAGTTTGAAGCCACCCTGAGACTACATAGTGAATTCCAGGTCAGCCTGGGCTAGAGTGAGACCCTACCTCAGAAAACAAAACAAAAAAATCTAAGTCTACAAAAGAAAAATTTAAAAATGCAAACTTCACTTAAGTGGATTTGAATCTCAATACATCATTACCAGGGAACCCTGATTCTGGTTCCAGACATGCCAGTCTTCTTGAGGTTTCCTTTCAATAAATCAGACTTGTGCAATGACATCTGTGTAGATTTTACACTTTTAATTCCTTGACTCTGTTTTTACCATATTTTATCATAAAATCAATATAGTTTGGGGCAAATGTTTTTATTAATTCATGTTGGTTAATAGTTTTCTCCATAACAAAACATTAAAAGTAACAAGTAATCAAGGTTTTGGAGCTTTTATCCAGAAGCAATTTTTTTTCAATCAGTTATAAGCACATACAAAATGTAGTTGAGAACTAATAGATTCTGTCAACAGTTTTTACTTAATCCTGGCTGAAATACTAATTCTAGCCTATACGATCTTCCACCTTCATTCCGGTAGAGATACATTTCATGCACTGTTGCTGTCTGTTTTCCTTCAGAAAACACATTCTCCTGAAGAGACATCTGCAACAGTTCTCTCTGTAGCAAGTGGGCAGATAAAAGAAGGTAAGTATGAAGGCGGCCCCAGCAATTCTGTCAGAGAAGCATATCTGCAGTCGCACATTTGACTGACAAGTGGCTTCGAGGTGTTAATGACAACTAGAGAAAGTCTCTCCAGACCTCATGCTTCTGGTAGAGACTGGAAGAAGCCCAACCACTTTGTGGGCGACTTTGGTTCCAAATCCTGTTATTTTTAAAATTTCACTGCTATGAATGTATATACATATACATATACACATATATGAATATATATATATATATATATATATATATATATATATATATATATATATATATATATATATATATATATATATAAGTGTTTTTAGTCTTTCCCACCACATTGTGGTTTTCCAGACCCCGAGTTCAAACTACATATTTCTTGCTTATGCCTTTCAAGTGCTAGGATTTCAGGTGAGCACCACACCCACCTGGCATTTCCTCTGGAGCTAGGGATCTGAACTGCATTCTTCAATCTTGTTCAGCAAGAGCTTTATCGGAGCCACCTCTCCAGACCCAACAGTGTTCTAATGCTACCACAAAGCACCATGTTATTACTGCATGCTGGCTTTGAAAGTCATGAACCCGAAAGGGAAGCTTCTACTGTTCTTTGTCTAAATGGAAAGGTTGTGCCCTTAAAAATGCCTTTGAAATGTATATGTTTATCCCTTAGATCCCTGCTGCTCACATTCTTAGTTATAGAACCCACTTTTTACAGATGGCAACTAATCCTGGGGTTCAGAGAGATCCAACATGCATCAGAATGACAGGAAGAAACAGCCAAGTACCTTGCACTGGTTGAGCCATTTCTATCACACTTACTAGGTTCCAGGGAACATTACTGAGAAAGAAGTAGATTAACCATGAGTGCTACTCTCACTGCTAGCCAGAGAATCTTCCCTATGGAGATGGCGGTAGACACTGAGGAGACTCAAAACAGAAAACAGGCTGCTGACTTACACTAAAGGAGACTTATAACAGGTCTTCCAAGGCTCATAGAACATTGCAAAAGAGGGGGCAGAAAGCTTATAAGAGCCACATGGTGGGAAGGCATACTGTGGGACACTACCTTCCCAACATGAGCCAACTGGTCCTTTCATGACCCTACAGGAATTACCAATACCTGAACCAGACATGCACCATTCTGAATTCATAGCATTTTGTCACAGAGTAAGAAAAACGAATGTGACAACCATTAGAAGAAGTTCTACCTTGAAAGAGGAGGGCCACTCAGTGAATGAGAGGGGTGAGGGAAAAAAAGGTGAGTAACCTTCTGACTGAATTACAGTTAAATTCATAGACTAAAATGCCCAATATATATATATATATATATATATATATAAAGAACACAGATAATTTAAACGTGATGCCTTTGTTCTAAGCAAACAACAAACAATGCCATTAGGCATGAATTCAAGTTGAAAATTTTTTTATGAAAATCCAACCTTTCAAAAGGCCCGTAAAGATTTATGAATATGAACTCTTTGTCTTATGACAGGCAACTTTTATGTCCACAAAACATTATTGATCACAGAAACTATTAACTTCAATTTTACGTTTTCATTTTTTAAAATTTAAAATATATTTTGATTTTATAATTGTAAACTGAACTAAAGTTAGAAAGTTGAACTTGATATTTTTAGATATGAAACATTAACAGTACAATAAAGTTTTATTTAATACTAGTAATTCATGGAACTTTTTCCTTTTAAAAGCCTTATTTTAATCCCAGCACTCAGGAAGCATAGTTAGGAGGATCACTCTGAGTTCCAGGCCAACCTGAGACTACATAGTGAATTCCAGATACCTCAAAAAAAGCAACATTTTACTGAAATTTTGGAAATACTGATCCACATACTTAAAATCTTCAAACTATCTATAACCATGTAGAAATAATTACTTTAAAATAAAGAAAAATAGATCTATTATAAAAGTAAATGATGTATTGAATAAAGAGATCTGAAATGGTTTAAATATTGCAAAAGAAATGCCAATTTTCTTCTTATCAATGTTAAGCATGTGATCTTGCATAAACTCTCATCAGTTTCTGATAAGTTATATATGAATGATTCTGGAATAGGAAACCATTGAATTAAAAACAATAAAAGTGATAGCAAACTCATAAAATATTTAGAATAAATTTCTTTAATCATACTGTGAAAAGCAGTGATTATTAATTCAAGTAGCATGAAATTTCTATGAGGAAAACATAGGGTATGCATGTGTGGTGGTTTGATTCAGGCGTTCCCCATAAACTTATGTTCTGAATGCTTGATCAGCTGGGGCTGATGGCAGTTTTGGAACTGGAACCTTGTGCTGCTAGGGCAGGCTTATCCAGGCTATAAGCCAGCTTCCCCTTGCCACTGCTTATCACTGTCTCCTGCTGCTATTGTCTACCTGATGTTGGGTCAGGAGGTGATATCCATCCTCTTCTTATGCCATCATTTTTTCCTGCCATTATGGAGCTTCCCCTCAAGTCTGTAACACAGAATAAACCCTTTTCTTCCACAAGCTGCTTTTGGAAGAGTTCTTTGTGCCAGCAGCTAGAAGGTTGACTACAACAGCATGGGTTGGCATTGGAGTCTGTAAGCATGGCAACGTTCAAATAATGAATAGAAGGAGAGTACAAATTAAAAAGGAGTGTGAAGTAAGAAACCAATGTGTTGTGGTGGGAGGGGAGGGGGACAAGAGAGAAAGGGAGGGGGAAATGGATTTAAAAAAATAGCACAGATGCATGACTCCTCTGATATTTTATCCAGTTTTCCTATATTTTTCTCTATACCCCTTTCTGACCAAATTGTCATTTTCCACATATTTCTGTAGGTTCCTTGCTTGACTATATGGTTGAGCAACCACAAAAATCTTGCCAAATCTTACATTCTTCTCAGTCTATTAAGACTCTCCCACTACAACATGAACAAGAGACAAGAGAGGTATGCCCACAAGAGACACATAATAACAATTTATGTATCCCCTTGTTCCAACCATTAAGACAGACCCAGCTAGCTGCAGAAGCCTGAGTGATCTCAGTTAAGATCAGCCAAGCATGGCTTTGATTACTCTGTCTAGGCAAACTGGAGACTTGAGTTAATAATACTTCATTAGTGCTTTGGGTGCTAAATTTGTTTGTTTGTTTTGAGACAAGATCTACCCATGTAGCCCAGGCTAGCCTTGAACTCATGATGTTCCTCCTGTCGTGTCATGTCCTCTCTGATGTTACTATTACAAATATGCTACCACGCCTGGCAAATGATGCAAAATTTTGGCTTGGTATGTTATAGAACAACAGTAAACTGATAAAGAATCTACTACACAGAATTTACTATTTGTGTATCAAAGGGGATAAGGAATTCTGCAATTCCTTTATTCATCAAGTATTTAATGACCATGAACTATGCATGAGATAGCACATTAATTTGTTAAAGAGAAATATGCTGATTTTTATAACTGTATTGAATTGCAAATTTGAAACCATCAAATTTCCTCCTTATTCTAAATTTCTCTATTATTGCTTCATTCATTATTGTATGCTTAATCTTTTGTATTCATTCATTAATATGTTGATATCTTTTATTGCTATTTTAATTAAGCTATTGCATGTGTGGTGGCTTGAATGTCCCCTTAGCCTCTTGAACTTGGGATTAAGCCTCATACTTGATGCCAAACTGGAGGACCCTTTGTGAGCCGGATGCTTGCGGGAAGAGCCATGTCACTGGAGGTGGGCTTTGGGATTTTACAATTTAGCCCCTCTTCCCAGTGCTAAGAACTTCCTCTCCCTCTTTCCTCTCTGCTGATATGTGATGATGTGAGCTAGCCTCCTGTTCCTGCTATGCTTTTCCCTCAAACTTTAAGCCTAAAACAAACCTTTTCATTCCATAAACTGCTTCTGGGCTGGTGCTTTGTTCCATCAGTGAGACGTTGGCTGCTACACTTGTAAAACACCAAGTTCCTGGAATTATGACACACGAAGCCAAATATTGTTATATGATGCATCCTGGTCTCCACCATTATCATTGTTATTAGGCTTCATGTATCTTTATCCCCTGAGGTATTTTGTACATGTAAATTGTTTTATGAACTTAAATATACTATTTATGCTACATGGCATCCATATCTTTAGTCAGAAATTAAAATTTTTCTTCTGTTTCTTTTATAACTTCATGTTATAATCAAACACTTCTTTACACTTTTTGCTGTTTTTTTTTTAAACTTGGCATCATCGTGATCTATGGATCCAACTTTACTTTTAGTCCAATGACATTGTAAGTGAAAAGTACTCTTTCTATGACTTTTGCCTTCTAGAGTTTATTGTAGTTTAATTGCAGCCTAATGATGGTAATATTTTATGAATAGTCCAAGAAAGGCCGGTTCTCTCTTTTTCACACACAAAATCTGATCTAAATCATATGAAGACAATTTATTTATCATGGTATTTCAATCTTCCCTATCTTTGTTTTTCATTTACTTGTGATGCCCTAGACTTAAAAACCTTGAGTTTTATTGGTGTGTTTCTACTTATATTTCTATGTCTCTTTTATTTAGTGTTTTATTGGTTATTGGAGCATTGGGTATATCATTATTAAATATCTTCATTTATTAAATACCTTCTTGAATGATGACACATATACACCTGAACACATGCATACACCACACTAATATGAACATTACACACTCGTACCTACTCATGTAAAGAAAAAAGAATCTGTTTATCTATTCTGAGTTTGTCTTGGTTAGTTTATCATTGGTTTCATTGTAATTGGAGTTTACTGAGCTTCTTGATTTGCGGATTGTTTTTATTAAATTTGGAGAGATTTTCCCCATGTTTTTCTTCAAGAATTCCTTCTGACTCTTTTCTTTCAGGATTCGAATTAAGAGTGAACTACAAGTCTAATTCTCTGCTTATTTTCATTCGTTTCCAGCCTGTCTCTCAAATTGCAGTATTTCAACTGACCTATGTTGTAGTTAACTTTGTGTGGCTAGGATGAAGCACCTGACCAAAAGCAGCTGATGGAGGAAGGTTTTCATTTTGGCTTACAGTCTTGACAGGAAGCTTAATGATGGCAGGGGAAAGAAAGCATGGCATGAGCAGAGGTTGGACATCAGTTCTGTCACAGCATGTGGAAATCAGGAGCAAGACAATAAATCATGTTCTGGCAAGGGAGAGCTAGCTGCAACAATCCTCATCACACCCCCAGAAGCATATCTCCTCCAGGAGGTTCCACCTCCAAAACTGACACCAGCTGGGGACCAAACATTCAAAACACATGAGTTTACAGGGGACATGTGATTCAAACCACCATAGCCTATGCTCAGGTTTGTTGATTATTCTAGTGCAAATCTACTATTGATCCTTTGCAATGAATTTTTCATTTTAGTGGCATTTTTAGATTTTGTTTCTTCTGTTTTTAAATATAATCTGCCTCTTTATTGGTTTTTTATTTGTGAGAAATTATTCCCAAACTATGCTTAAATTCTCAAGACATGGTTTTCTTTGTGTGTGTGTGTGTGTGTGTGTGTGTGTGTGTGTGTGTGTGTGTGTATGCACACACGTGGTAAGCATGCGTCTGTGTATGCATGTGGGTAGAAGTGAGTGTGGTGTGTGTGTGTGTGTGTGTGCACATGTGGAAGGCAGAGATTGACTTTGGGTGTCTCCCCTAGTCTTTCTTTCTATTTTAGTGAGGTAGGGTGTCTCACCTAATTCCAGAGCTTACTGATTCAGCTAGTCCAGTTTTTGTCACAGATTCTGTTTTTGCCTCCCATGCTCTGCTCTGGGCTTACAGGTGGCTACCATGCCCACCTGACATTTATATGGGATCTAACCAGTGTGCATGCTTGCCACTTTATTAACTGAGCCATCTCTCTCTAGCCTTTCTTTAATTCTTTTAATATCTTTATAACAGTTGATTCAACATCTTTGTCTTTAAGTCTACTTTCTTATAATAATCTGTATTATTTCTTTTCAAAAAATTTCCCATAAATGGGCCATATATTCCTATTTACTTGTATGGGTTATGAGTTTTGTAGTTATTGTACATTTAAAATAATACATGTTAATTCTAGAAAGCTGTTTTACCTTTTGTTGCAGCATATGTTGTTAACAATTATTACTTTGTTTTTTTCAACCACTTCTAGACTAATGCTATAGAATCTATACTCCTTGTTGTTTTCAGCCACTCAAGTCTTTGCTGGGTTAGGTCAATGGTCAGTTAATGATTATACAGAATGGTTCTTAGCTTTGCCTAGGGCCTCTGTGTGTTGGAGGATTTTCAATGCTTGACAGTTTAACACTCTGCCTTAGCCTTCTCGTCCTGCTTATACAAAACCTCAAGGTCTTGCCAAAGTAAGAGAACACAAAATTCTCAGGTCTTTCTTGTCCATTCATATAACCTTATATGCACATAGCCTCCTGTTTTAGAACTTATCAAGGCTCTCCATGAACACTCCACTCTTCAATTTTTTTTTCTTCGAAATCGTTTAGCCAGCCTCTTGTTACCCATGACTAGTAATGATGCCTCAAGCAGCTGCAATGTTAAACAGTTACTTGTCGTTGCTTTCAACGAATTCTCTGTGGGTATCTGTGAACAATGTCAGGGTTAAATTGGGCAAATATAAAGAGAAGCTTTGAGAATCAAGTCTTTTAGCATGTTTCCAGACAGGTCAAATGATGACCATTTCCTGGGTGGGTGGGTTGTGCCAAAACTATTTTCCTTCCATCAGCTGGTAGCCTGTAACTTTTCACAGCTAATATAGTTGTGAGGTTGTCGTCTTGAAAGGCTACTATGGAGCTGAGGAGAGGAAGATGGCAATGGAGTCAGTGAGCCACAGAATACAGTGTTCTTGCTGAGTTTCAGACATCCTCTTGGAACAAACACTCCTTGAGTCATTGCAAGCTTTGGTTAATTTTTAGAGCTCTAAAAGTTGATCTTGGCCAAGTCCATTTAGTGTCCTCATTTCATTTATGGAAATGTGAAATTTGGAGAGATTTTCAATGTCGCCATTCTAGGATTCTATATTGTGTTTATTATAGGTAAAATAAAATTCCTGTGATGTGAACTCTTTTATTTTTGCTTTAATTGTGTAATAATGCTAAAATTTATGAAACCTTATATTTTAATAAGGATTTATTTTTATAATTATTATTCTATGTGGTGCTTTTAGTTTTCTATTTCTTTAGTCTCTCTTAGGAGCAACACAGAGTAGGCATTTTCTTCTGCCTTCTGTCACTGGGGAACACATGATCCCTGATATAGATTCTTGGTTTTATAGTTTAAATAATTCAACAATAGGTTCAGATGGGAACTCAGATAATTTTATTAGAGATTGAGAACAAAACAATAAGGCAGGCTACCTGGAGGAGGGCAGCTTCCAAAAGGAGTAAGATAGGTAAGTGGAAGAGAGAAAGCAGGTTGGGTTGTAAGTGTTTAGAGAGAGCAAGTGAAGATGTCTGGGGAGGGAGGAAGGGAGTGGTCTGGGTCAGGGAAAATAGTTTTAGGATTTGGGCCACTGTCTGTAAAGAAGAGATTTAGAGAAAATTTAAAGTTATTTACAAAGCATGTAAGCTTAGCAGCGAGGCTCTGTAAGCAACTAGATGGAAGGAGAATTCTGGTGTGTTTAAGTGCATATCTCATTTAGGGGGTAGTTATACCACTCCCATTGTTCAGGTGTGTCATGTCTCTTGAAGTTTCTGGAACAGATAGCTTTCCTGAGGGGCAGTGTCCTGTCCAGGTACTTGACAAATCCACTTGGATTAACTTTTTTTTTTTTGTTCTATTTTTTTTAAATTTATTTTTTTAATTTAATATTTATTGTCCATAATGAGTTACATTATTTAGTGGGCAAACCATGCGTTGTTATCCCGACTTCCCCAATTCCCTCCCTCCCCATCCCTGATCAGTTGTATATCCTCCTTCGTGGGCTGTCTGTATTAGTCCTTGTGGCAAGGGATCCTGTATATCTTAGTACTCATCCCGGTCTTCCTGGCCCA